>CAHIKZ030001575.1:660000-690000 GCA_903632075.3 Acanthosepion pharaonis | reverse complement strand
ATATATGTATGTTTGTGGGCTATATATATATATATATATATATATATATATATATATATATATATATATATATATATATATATATATATATATATATATATATATATAGTTGTATGGATATGAGTTTGTGACCCTGGGTTTTACGCTTTTGCTATTATCAGACAAACTGTTCTAGTTTTTAAAAATTGGATCTATTTATGCTTGTTTGTTTTTGATTATGTTGGTGGTGGAGGGGGAATTCTCCTCTGTCCGTTTGGGATGACACTCTCACACACACATACACACATACATACATACAGGAGTACGCATTTTAGTTCACACAAACACACACATCCAAGATTAGACGCAGATACACATCCATGTCTTCGAGCATACATGCATACGAAATTTTAGCATAAATAAATCTAATTTAAAAAAAAAAAAACAGTTATTTCTGATGATCGCAAAAGCGTGAACCCCAGAGAAACACAAAATAATCACACAATCGTAAACGTTCTAATAAACTTGTTTTTCTCTATTAATAAATACAATTAACAATAAAACATAAGTATTCATTTCGCAATTGTCATTTTCGCTTGTGGAGCGCACGGAATATTCTTGAACAGTATATGTGGGAAGAGTTCGGAAGAATTGAAAATCTTACAGAAGGTAGAATTCTTGAAAGCAGAAATAATTCTATGGAATATCTTGGAGAATTAAGAAGATTTGCAGAAAAGGAAGAAAGTCTAATGAAGGGATAATGATCATCATATATTGTTAATTAATGCATCTACAATTTTTGATGTTTTCGAATAAAAACAGATAAACAAGTCCATTCCAAGAGAATAGATCAGTTAATTGCAAACTAGAAAAAATCTTACAAATTGTTGATCTTGTAATTTCAACAGACAAAAGGGAAAACTAAATGTAAATATTGGACAAATGTAAAAGAACTGTAGGAGTTAAAACTGATAATGGTAACAATTGTAATAGTAGTAGTAGCAGTTGCAGCAGTAATAATAATAATAATAATAATAATAATAATAATAATAATGACAATAATAATAATAATAATAATAAAAAGAAGAAAACATAGGGTACATCGACGAAGCAAATCAATGGGAGTGAAAATAATGTTAATATGTTGTCAGGCATGGTTAGATATTTCGTAAGAAAATAACAAAATGTCAGTTTTGGGCTAGAAGAAATAAGTCAACAAGATATAGAATTGTTTTAACAGAGACAATTTCGGAAATATATAGAAATTATAAAATCTTTTCGCTTTATTTTTAAATTATACTAGCTGACAATATATTATTAGAGATCCTTTCGATGTTTCGACCGGATGATGATAGTTACATTTTCAACTCCTATTTGTAGCTTAGAAAAGTGATATTTTCATTGCACATTAACAGCGCAGCCACCTGAGTACTCCCAATGATCTCAGATAAATCTAAAACGTGTTTCGAGGCAGAGAGATTCTTGGAGATATAGGGTGCCCCACAGAAAAAGCAGGAAATTTGGTACAGTTTATTTAATTGTTAGAACTTTTGTTACAGTTATTCGAAACAAAAGCAAAGGATAACAATTTAGTAGCTTTAAAACGAACAAAAAATATGGTGTTCAAAATAAAGAACTCTGGGAAAATTGCTTGCATGTTTTCGGTTCCAAAGTTAGATGTTCTTTCTTACAGAAAACAATCACCACGCGTTGAAAATGTGATAAGTGCCACATCCTGGAACAAGAAATGGTTAAAAAATTTATATGCTAGCTATTTTTTTAGTTCATTTATATAGTTAAATATATAGTTAATTATTTTAATACATTAGTTAACTTTTTCCATCATATAGTAAATCTCAAAATATCCTGTTTTTGTGTGGACACCCAGTAATTCTGAGTGTGCCAACGACAATAGTGGAAACTTTGGCTGCTGCTTAGTGCATTTCTCCGATTTACAGCACCAGGTGGTTCTTCTTCTTCTTCTTCTTCTTCTTCTTCTTCTTCTTCTTCTTCTTATATCTTTTGTATGATGCGACCCCCTTAAAATTAGCGTCAAAAGTCGCATGTTACGCTAGTATATACTGTATATAAACTATTACACGTTGAGTGCTGGTGCTAATAAAATAGTCTTCTATGTAATATAACAGAACTATTAAGTATATATTAATAAATAAACATATTATTCCACACCGGTAACACGACTCGTAGAATCTACTAAGCACCTAAATAATACCCCCCATATATATATATATATATATATATATATATATATATTATGAAATGGAAAAAGTCCGACAATTATTTTAAGACATTTTTATGTTTATACATTCATTTTATAGATACAAATACATAATCAAATGCTCTGTATCCTATACGGGACCGTCATATAACCTGACGGGCCTTTAACCGATTTGGCCACAGAGGAGCGTGATATGAATGTAGGTGAGAGAATCATGGAAGATTGAAGTTTAAAAGCAGTAAATTCGACCTTGCTAACTGAACGCTCCTCTGTAGTCAAATCGCTTATACGCACGTCAGGCTATATGACGGTTCCGTATCGGATACAGGTTCGATTCCTGTCGGAGGACGAATATTTTCTATGAAAATTTCTCGAACATTCAGGGCGGTAAATGTTGTTTAATACTGTTTATTAGAAACAGAGCATTTACTTAAATATTTGTATCTATAAAAAGAATGTATAAACATAAAACATAAAAATGTCTTTATATATATATATATATATATATATATATATATATATATATATATATATTGTAATCAGCCTTGAAGCTATGTAGTAATACAAAGCATTTTAATACACTACTATACGAGTTTCCAGAATATTTAGATGAAACGTCGGCACACCTGTGGTATCTGATGACACGTTGCAGCACACATTGGACACACAGGGAAAGGTAAAATCAATGATGGCATTCATGGATTCTTTTTTTCCGTCAAATACGACAATGGCTGACTATTTTCTAGGTAAATATCTTATATTGAAATCAGAATCAATAAATATTTTGAATTAATACCTCTTCTGATTCTGACTCTAAGATTTGCATTCAGTAGTTATAATACTGGGTGCAGTTTGAAGGTTATCGAATCTGACATGCACCTGAGGATGGTCGGAGTGCGTACCAACAGGAAAGTGGTAACTTGAGAATTCTGTTCGGCATAATGTCAATACTTCACCTAAGATGAAACATAAAAAAAAATATTTATCACTTTCTCTTATATATATAAATATATAATTGGACATTAATATCAACACCGACAGTCTGTTTCATGTTTGAGCGCACTCTTCACACTTGAAGATAGTAATGTTGTGTTAAAAGTAATCATAAATTTTATAATCCGAATGAATTATGATTAGAAATTTGTCTTCCAGTATATGTTTCTGAATTTCTTGAATAAGAAGTTATCATTATGTACACTATTTACATACGAAATATTGTTATCTTTTTGTCATAATTTCAACCTTTGGGGCGTTGTGCCCTCCGACTTTCACCAGGTGTATGTCACCCTGGGTAACCTACAGTTCAGTTTGAAATTCCCTGTATTTTAATTATATGCCATGCGTGATACACACTTAGGCGATCATGTATCTTTCGATACATGACTGACGAGGTTGATTTTTCCGCAGTAGGTTACCAATTCTTTCTGCGGTAGGCCAGTTTCAATCCAAGGCTATAGAACCCGGCCTGTCCGGCTATTTAACTATAGCTGGAGATAGAAGAAGAGGATTCATACCTTTCCCAAGTGTATTAGCACGTAATGTAACGGATCCGACTGGAATTTGGATTCGGCTCTCCGATCCCTCAATCCGAGCCGTTATCCATTACTCCAACGTGCCTCATGAAATTCCCTGTAGGTTAGTGGAATCGACCGAGAGCTGATGAAAGGCAGTGGGCACAAGGCCCGAAAACTTGTCAAGATAACAACTAAGTTGAGGAATGCAAATAGTGTAAATAATAATCAGTATAGTATCTTCAATAAATAGGAGCATTGGGTTATGGACAATTGTTAAGTCAGAAAGATATTTCTCCTTACAGAAAAAAGTCCGACAGAAAAATCTTCTGCCTATTTGTAAATATACCATTTATCTGATAAGTGACAGTAAAAGAAAGATATGATGTAAAAATCATTTTTCGAAAAATCTAACAGATTTTCAATTTTTTATAATTTAACTTCCGTCATAATTCGTGTTCGAATTTGAATCTTAAGAAAAGTCAAAGTATACTAAATCTCAAATTATTTACACTATTTACATTTTTCGGGCCGTTGTTCTCATATTTATTATGACATTCACAGCGCTTCAGGTGACTGTAAGAACAAAGATGAGGACAACAATCCGAACAATGTAAATAGTGTAAATAGTTACAATATCAGAAATATAGACATACCCTGAAGAAGGCCGTCGCGTACAACGACCGAAACGCCGTTAATATGGCAATAAAGATGAGGAAAAGAGTCCAAACAGTGTAAATAGTTAGAATACCTCATCTCAAAAATACAGACAGCTCCCGATGAAGGCCGTGGCGTACAACGGCCGAAACATCGTGAATATGAGAATGAAGATGAAGACAGCAGTCCAAACAATGTAGATTGTGTAAATAGTTACAGTACCGCATCTCAGAAATATAGACAGATCCTGAAGAAGACCGTCGCGTACAACGGCCGAAACGTCGTGAATATGGCAATAAAGATGAGGACAACAATCCGAACAATGTAACATAGTGTAAATAGTTAAAATACCTCATATCAGAAATACAAACAGACATCAAATTATTTGTTTAAGCTCTGTTGCCAACATATGACGTCATGAGTTTTTTGTTTTTTTAACCGGCACGTGTCATTTGATCCAGTAGATTTTGTGCCGGATTTGTAATTTGTAGCTCAAACTTAAAAACCATCGCCATTTGGAAAAATCGTAATTTTCCATGCGGAATATATATATATATATATATATATATATATATATATATATATATATATATATATATATATATATATATATATGTGTGTGTGTGTGGGGGTAGGTGTTTTATCTCAAGGGTTAACATGTTAAATACAGATGCATACATTAGTATTCATTGAAGTTGTACCTACTTTTGTTGTTAAGTGGAACGACCATAGTCTCTTATTTCATTCACCCCATTGAATTTAAAACAACAAAATGAAATGAATATAAGCAAAATATCGTTTACACGGAAAGAAAAGGCAGAAAAAAAAAGCCTGGTTTCGTTATGTGCCTGAGAAAAATATCAAACGTTAAGAAATATGAATTTCCGTTTATTGACTTCCTTTTTTATTATATTAAGTCGATTGATTAACTGAAACCTTGAGTAATGTAATGAATATATTGTAGTTACTAAACGTTTATATTTACGTTAGATTGATAATACTCTCTTGAATATATGAACCGTTCTACATATTGCAATTCTTTTTAATCTCTTGGAAATAGGGGCTAATAGGCATGTTGCTAAAGTTCTTCTGGATCGTCGCCAGGGCTGTAATTATTATACGCATGACAGTAGCTTTAAGGTGCTACATTTTATCAATTTCGTTTTCAAGATCATTCTACTTACCGTAATACCTCATGTATAATACGCACACCTAAAATTGTGCTGAAAGCATGGGAAAATGCTTCTACTCATGCATAATACCCACCCCTTTTTCAGTAATCAAACCCTATAAATTGTACCTCTCCAATTTCATTACTGTTAGCGTTTCCTTCTTTTATTTAAAAAAAAAAACGGTTTAAGCATAGAATAATAGTATTCTAATTTTCTTTTTTGATAATTCTTATTTTATTTTACGGCAATTTTTTAAAGATTTTTTATAACTGCATAATACGCAACCCTGATTTATCTTATTATTCTTTTTAGTAAAAATGCGTATTATACATGGGGAATTAAGGTACTTGTTTTGATATATACTTTGACAGATATATTCTATCTGATGGCACTGCTGTGTCTACAAGAACGGAGTTTTTTTGTTTTTTTGTTTATTTTTTTTTGTTTTGTTTTTTGTCTGTTTCTAGTCTTTAATCAATATGCTGGTCGATTAGCTATTATATATCTTTCTTTATAAATAGTAAATTCTCAAAGGATAATAACATCATGGCTTCCATGTTTGCATCGGTGTGGTGTTCATGCCATTTTCAGCATGTGAAACACAGTAATCTTGACATATGTTCCAATGAATATTTTACCAAATCATATTATGACGATCTATGTATTCCTTCGGGGTCAGGATTAGGATTAGCCAGACACTAACTGGTCAAAAATTTCAACATGTTGTTCAAATAATCGATAAATGAAGCTATTATTCATAAGAATCTCTTACTAATCTTTATCCGCCTCTTACTTATTTGCTTTCGGTGTAACTAAAATATATATTAAGTGGAAGAAAACTTCTGTAAAGAAGGATATACATCTGGGACAAAATTTAAGATACGTCTCTTGGTTTGATTGATTAAAATGTAAGGCGTACATTTGACAAACACACTCTAAAGCACGGTCAAACACACTCTCAAGCACGTTCAAATATCGTAGCAATCTTTAGCTTTGTTCTTCCTTTCTTAATTAACATTCATAGGATTTAATAACGGCCTGATTCTTATAATAAAAATGGAACAAATATATTAAAATATTTTTAAAATATCGATAACCATAATAATAATAATAATAATAATAATAATAATAATAATGCGCTCTCTGATTGAGACTAATTAAGGGATTCCTGGAAGCCCATGCCTTAAAGAAATAAACAGCCCACACCATACGAAGGGCTTTGTCTATATAATATATATATATATATATATATATATATATATATATATATATATATATATATATATATATATATATATATATATATATATTCCTAGTGGAAAATGTCATGATGCCATTTTTAACCTTAGGTTCCTAGGCGGGATCCGGAAAGAAATGAGTACACATCGGAAATCAAAAGAAATAATAATAATAATAATAATAATAATAATGATAATAATAATAATGACGACTGTGGTTCGACTATAAAAAACAGAAAAAATGCCTGTTTTGTTTTGCCGAAATTTGACAACACTAAAGATAACTGAAACGGAAGGAGGTTTTAAATTAAACTTATTTTTTATTCCATTTGCTAAAATTAACGTATCTCTAGAATTAGGACGTAATTCTTTTAGCTGGGAGCTAAGGACTTCAGGTTATGACAAAAAATGTTCCTACCTCTTCTTTGAGTTAAAATTTGATCTGCTCTCAATTTTGCACTTAGTTACGTCTGATCGTTTAAAATATGTAACGTGTTCGCTCTCTACTGTTGGAGGCGAGAAAGAACAGCCGTAAAAGCACACACATACGCACGCACTATGTTGTTTCTCCACCCTCTTGTAGAAAGGCGAATAAAAGAACGAAGCAAACATAGTGTAAATACGAGCGAATACTGACCCACTTCTACGAACTACTGTCCCCTCTTCACTTCTATTCGTCTTCTTTATATGAGCAGTGATTTTGTAATATTGTTTATAAGACAGCGTATTTATTGATATTAGGCTGAGATATAGACGCGAAGAGATGAAGATGTACAAACGCACGTTCATGTCCAAAATATTTTCATGCACCTGCTGATTGTCCGAACATATAGCATTGTTGGTTTCATTTTGGTTAATTTAAAGGGCTCTGAAAAGTAACATTATAATTTACTCGCCAAATCTGTCTCATATTAAGCTAGCAATATTGAACTATACATGACTTTAAGTGTCCTGGGTACTTTATACACGCAATGTGTATAATATTCATGAAAACCTGATATCTTCATTTACGTTCGCGTTAAGAAACAGAAAATCTCTCTTTCCTAAATATTTGAGATGATTATAGATGAGTTGGCCAGAAATTGTGAGGTTTCCAATTCGTTTTGAATTGATATCTGGTTTTCATTTATAATTTTGGAGCAATAAAAAGTGACCATAATTTTGAAAAAATGAGAAGTAAACGACAAATAATCATCATCAGAAATATTTTAAAAACTGTTCACATCTTCAAAAAGCTGTTCGTATTAATGAACTCATTCTTTGTTTTAGATATCTTGTTAACACAACATTTTTTTTCGATAGAATCTCCCCACTTACTCCAGGCGTAAATTCTTTAAGGAAATATATGTGTCTGTTTTCTACAGAAAACAGTACCGAACAGAAAGTATGTACATGACAGAATTAGCCGAAACGTTTTAAAAACAAAAGCATCGCAAAGAATAAATTCATTCGTTCCCAAAATTCTAAAAAAAATATATTGACTCTTCTCAAAATTATGAACAGGATTTCAATGATTAAACCTGTCATCCGCGGAAGGTTATTATGATAACATATAGAAGAAATGTTTGAACAGAATGAAATAATAAACAATACAGCAAGCAGTGTGTAGCCATTGAAGTCAATTGTCCCAATAATCGCACGGTTGGCATTAATGGGCGAAAATCTTTGCAGTATATACTAGGCTCGTCTGGTAAAATGTAATCACTTTAAGCTATTGACTCGGACACGAGCCTCTCAAGAGGTTTACACATTTTATTCCGTTAAAAAAAACAATATTTGTACGGATATCCGAAGGTGACTTTTAAAGAACGTGTTTTCTTAAAATGTGCAGAAGTAAATTTTGATTTTTAAAGCAGGTCATTCGTATTTGAAAGAGTGTGCTGCGCCAATCTTCCTACTTTAATTTCTTCCTATTTCACTGTGCAGCGCCAATCTATAGTAATAAAATGAGCCAGGTATAGACATAATCGAATTTTTAATCAAAACGTCACATACATGCAAACACAAATAATTACTCATGTATATGGGAAGACTAGCGCAAAAGCCGAATGGCGACAGTCTGTTTCATCCTTAAACGCAGCCTTCAGAAGATCTATTTTGCTCCAGTATCCAAATATACACACACACATTATATATATATATATATATGTGTGTGTGTGTGTGTGTGTGTGTGTGTGTGTGTGTGTAGGTTTCGTTTCGATTAATCTGCCTTTCTCGCAATAACAGAATAATATATATATATATATATATATATATATATATATATGACAATTATATCGGACATTCATGCCGTTAAAAAAAGATGTTTATAACTGTTTATTATAAACAGAGCATTTACTTAAATATTTATCTATAAAAAGAATGTATAAACATAAAATGTCTTAAAATAATTGTCGGGCTTTGTCCATTTCATAATGTGTGACATCATATATATATATATATATATATATATATATATATATATATATATATATATATATATATATATATATATATATATATATATATATGATCTCAGTAGGGTACATTTAAGTACTATGCTCGGATCCTCACTGGGTGTCCCATACTTACAACCTTGTGTCACATCTAAGCTACGCTTGGAAAGTTACTATACTATAATTTCAGCTTGTTAAACATCACTCTTCCCCAGATAGGTAGATGTGAAATAGATTATATGCAACCAAAATATGCTTAGTAGCATTTAATAAATTAATTATATAAAAACTCTGTTTAATTAATTATTAATTTGCTTTTTAGTTAAGACGTTAAATAAGCCCTTTTATTTACATATTTGATATTCGTTGTCTTTCTATAAATTGGTATATGTTGCTGTCTTTGTGTTCATGAGAAAAAAAAATATTGCGGCTATTTATAGACGAAGAAATCGATTCGAGTCGATATTCGCCCTACATAAATAGCTGGTCTTTTAGTTGTCCATGTAAATGTGGACAGGGACTGATTTTGAATGTACACGAAAAAACGGTTTAAAAAAATAAAATCTCTGAACATTGATAACTATGTATATGTATGTCTATGTATGAGTGTCTGTATATATATATATATATATATATATATATATATATATATATATATATATATATATATATATATATATATGTGTGTGTGTGTGTGTGTTTTATTTTTAAGTGGAAAAGGAAATATTTTTCAAGCGTATCAGATAACTTTCTCTTAAAAGTACGCACATTAGTTTTAAGTACCGCTACTACAAAACCTCGCAGTAATAAAAGTAATAATAATGTCATGGAGTACGTATGGCTAAGCACGAATGAATTTAGCCTCGAAATTTATTCCCCGGTTCTTGCTTTATCAATTACTTTCATATTAACCAAACAACTATCTATCTATCTATCTATCTATCTATCTATCTATCTATCTATCTATCTATCTATCTATCTATCTATCTATCACATTCAGCAGTTATTTATATCCTCTCTTTGCATTTCACATTCTGGTCATGTCACTCAATAATTCTTTCTGTACAGGCATATATATATATATATATATATATATATATATATATATATATATATATATTATATATAAGATGTCTTAGATAAATAGATAGATACATATTGTAGTATATATCACATTTTCCTTTATGATTCTTTGTTTACCTATCTATCGCTCTATCTCTCAATCAATGATTTTGTGAAAATGGTATTATTTCTCCTTTCTGTAAGTGCTAGGATTTGAATACCCTTCTTTAAAGACTGGTACTTACACCCTCATGAGCATAAGGCGATAGCGCACTTTCTGGTCAGTCTCTCCAATATCTTTTTAATTCTCTTCATAGATCATCCTCATTAAGTATAGAGCAATTTATTGTATATTTCATCATTTATATGTGTGATTTTATCATATAAACCTACGCCATAACGTGTCTTTAGGCTTTTCCCTCTGCCTTCATCTTCATTAAGTCAGTTTTCTTGCTGCAATAAATACATGACCACTTCGTTAGCAGTGTACACCAAGGAGGAACAAAGAGTACGAATACGATTTGTCTGCTCGAAAAGTCTGTCAGAAGCAGAAATACACCAGAGGCATTTAACAAGTACGGGAACAATGCGCTACTTCGTAGAATTATGCATGAATGGATCAAGAAGTTAAAAAGTTGCCGGACAAGCGTGATGCACGAAGGAGCAGATCGCCTGTTAAGCGCCACCAATGAGGAAAGTTCAATAGATGGTAATGTCTAACTGGTTAGTTACCATCGATAAGGTAGCATATTCTCTACAGATTAGGATCAATGGTCTTTATTTGTCCTTGGTCTAAACTACAAGCGGAGTTGTCTCTAGAAGTGCAGCAAGAAAGCTGTTGCGCTTATGTGTTCGCAATAGTACCATGTTTAAACACGCATGAACAGAAGGCAGTGTGACAAAACTAAAGACATATTATGGCGGAAGCGCAGATAATTTTTTATATACGCTCGTGTGTGTGTGTATGTCTATATAAATAATATATATATATATATATATATATATATATATATATATATATATATATATATATATATATATATACGGGTGTAACGGCAAAATTGTTCACATCGTGCAACAGCATAACTATTCATCCCACAAAATGTTTAACAAACACTAAACTAATTAAGCTTCTTTTTTCCATGTTTCCAGATAATGCCTTTAGCCATCTTGACATCATTTGCTGTTAGAATCACTGAAAAACTTTGATATATTCAGCTAGAAAGAGAACAGGTTAAAATCGATTTGAGTCAGACCCACTGTCTTCCCAAGTGAGCAATGGTGAGAGGGAAAAATCATTTAGGCCTTGAGTAATAGTTCCAAAATTCATAATTTGGCTTCCGTCTTCAAAGTCCATTAAAGAACAAGCAAGAGAACGGTGAATAAGTTTAAAAAAAAGAGGCAACAGTAGAATGGAAAATTGGGTCAGGAGGTCGCAGCAGAAAGTAGGAGAGTCATTTCAACTTAGAGCTGAAGAGATCAATTAGGGAAAATTCACCTCACGACCTTTGACACGTGGCAGATGATTTTCACCTATGAAACTCCAATGAACAGTGAAAAAAAGACTTGAAAATGGAATCGTGCGTGAAATTTGTGAGGAATGATAGTTACGATACAGAGGGAGAAAATAATCTTGAATGAGTTGGAAAATGATTCTGGAATTATATATATATATATATATATATATATATATATATATATATATATATATATATATTTGAAATTTACGTTAATGCATCGTGTTAACATATCCTTTTTTTATGAACGATTTTATCACAATTCTTCTGCTAAGCTGGGAATTACACTTTTTTTTTGCACAAATTTGAGTCCTGATTTATTACAAAAACCACAGAGAATTCTAGTAAGATATCTTAATCATTTCTAAGATGGAACGGTTCAATGCTTAATCTAGAAATGTACAATTTAGTATTACACGATCTGGACAATCTTGCTGTTACACAAGGTATATATATATATATATATATATATATATATATCTGTGTGCGTATGTGTATGTGTGTGTTTGCGCACGCGTGTATGCACACACTAGAGTGCAAAGTTTGAGAAAATCCCCGCTAATTTTCTTCTCTAACTTTAACCAAGAATTAGTTTTGTACTCTAAATAACGGAACATCATTATAGATGTTTAAACGAAAGTGAGATATGATTCTTATTAGAAATATTATTTTTGCTGACATCAAAATATCCTCCTTAACCTTGAGTATTGCAGCACAAATTTCTTTCAAATGGCTTCAAACTTCTGAAATTCAGTATATATATATATATATATATATATATATATATATATATATATATATATATATATATAAATTGATTTATTTAAAATATGTTTTTTTTCGCTACACAGTTCTAACCATGTTTCAAAAATGGAAGTTAAAAGCTACGAATTTAATTTTGTAATTAAATTTAAGACATTAGTTCCATTTCATCCTCAAGCGAATTTTGGAGTAACTTTTAAAATTACTAGCTGTGTCTTTAAAACTCATTAATTATATATATATATATATGTGTGTGTGTGTGTGCATATATTATTACAAGTGCTTTTTAAAGAAGCATTGAAATGTTGATTAACCTGAAATTGAGTACTAAGAAAAATATCAAGCCCAATCACTAAGCAGGTTTTTCTTTGGCATAAAGTTTTCACTAAATGTAGTGTCTTCTGGCATTAGACAGCAATTGTTGGATACCTAGTGAGGATCTCTCTACACTCAAAAGTAGAAACAGCATTGTAGGATATTTAAGGGTTCATTTACAATTACCAGATGCAGATAGCCTAACGATAACAGTAAAACCGATGTCACCATTGCAGCTACTTCAGAATGAGACTTACCAAATCCAGCGTCAAATATTTATTTTGCTTATAGCCGACAGAGAAAACTACATAAGCAGATAGAGATTTATATAAAACTTGATAAACATGCGTTCATGTGTAGGTAAAAATACGCGTGTACTCAAACACAAACTCACATACAATGGTGACTATAAGCAGGATGAATATCAGACAAAAAAATATACAACTCACGTTGACAAAAACAAAAAAAAAAAAATTAAATGAATCTACAATAAAAAATTAAACTGCTAACCTCATTGTCAACAATATCTAACCTGCAAAATCCAAATTACAGAGAATCAATATTATTAACGAATTCACATGTCTTTTAAGTAACTGTGTTTTTGATCAAACCAAATCCAAAAATAATTATATTGTATACTTTACTACATTCCTAACAAGTAAACGTACACTGTATCTATCTGATCATAGCTCAATTAGGTCTTATTGAAATACACACGGAGACCGACCAAACTCCATCTGCAACACACTCGTTGATAATAGAAATGAAATAGACTCATCCACATGTAAAAATGGATAAAAGTAATGGAAACAATTTGAATGAAAAAAAAGAAAAATCCAACACTGAATAATCTCAACTATAAACACGGCCTCAATGTGCTGACCGTGCTTGGAAAATAAAACATTCCTATAACTCTAGATACATAAATAAACCTATACATTTAATTAAAAGTAAAAATAAAATCATCCTTGATTATAGCTAAAATTATAGCCGAAAGCACTCGGAAATCCTGAACATTCAAACAATTTCTAGATAATTTATGTCCAGAAAATAAGAAAATTGTAAAAACGCAAGGAAATTAAATAAAAAAAATTAATCGTAGTACCTTGACAATCGCTTTTAATGAATCTGGTATAAAATAAGATTTGTTACCTAAATAAACAATTATCTCTCTCTCTCTCTCTCTCTCTCTCTCTCTCTATATATATATATATATATATATATATATATATATATATTGTTCATCTTTCTGTGGACTGCGGTTAACTTTGTCCATTATTCCACCAGTGAATCATATTTTAAGATCATTTTTATTCAACTCGAAGATTTTTCTAGATTAACTTTTCGACAATGTAAACGGAAAAAAAATCTAAATTATATCATGTACTTACAGATCGTGTTAAACTACAATTTATGAGTTAATAAAACTATTATTATTATTACTGAAAACTGACACCTGCATTCACATGTTAAATGCTAATTAGCTACACACAAAAACCAGTATAAATGTAATGTGATCGATCTACACTAAAAGTATTTTCAGTGGAACTGACATGGTATGAGATTATATAATTTATTCTTCTTTCGCCCTTAATCCTGGAAGGAGTCATTGAGGCACCGAAGTGATGAGATGTCAATTAATTCTTCAATATCTGTCGTCGTTGTGTGGCAGAACCTGATTTCCTGGTGTATTCATCCTGTGCCGTATCTTGGGCGTTTTAACCTGACCAATTCGTGTCCTGGTTAGATAACAGCCGATGTCCTCCAACTAAGTAGCTCGCCTTGGTCGCAAACTCGTGGCCATTGAAATTCATCTGAGATACTCTTACGCCCAGGCCGATGATTTGAATGGAGGACTCCTTCACCTGGTGCAGCCATGTTAACACCCACCCTCCGCCTCACGTGAGATTAGCCCGCTGGCTAAAATGGTTTACCGGGGCATGACAAGTTGGAGCTATCACAGGAGAAATTTAGTAGATGTTTGAGGACCAGTGATGACCTTCCACTTGATCTATATCGCCCTATGCCCACAATATGTACATATAGGAAATAAAATTGCAGCACTCTGAAAATGTGTTTATGGTCACATATACAGATTCATACCTATGCAGCTTCCAAATTAAGCGGTGTAGAAAGATTACTCAAATACTAAATTAATATTTTCTTTCGTGGTCCTTTGAAAAGGTCTGTCATCTTCAAGTGTACAGAGGGTGATTATCGACCAGTACTACATTATTACATACATCTAACAGTATCGTTATAGGTGGGCGAATTGGACAAGTTATGCGTCATCCCATCATGTATTTTATGATTTCAATGAAGTGGGGGTGCAGTATCATTATATGAGGGTGAAGTGGACGTTAATCAAGGTAAGTAAATAATCAATAAGGTAAAGAGATCAGTTTACATTCTCACGGCGCAGAAGGCATTGCAAGTGAATTAACAAACGTCAAACAGGGGATGGGGTAAATTTAAATTCCCGACCCTAGAGTTGGAAAGGTTTTAAAAATTTTAACCGTCTCTTGAAAACAAAATTCAAGCGTTGAAATAAAATATACTTTATTGTTTCTTTTACTGTTATTTTTTTTTAATTTGTTTCTGTCGTTACTGAATGGTTGTGTTGGGGGACATAGCGGAGGGTGTTAGAAATAAAGTAAACAACAGGAAAACAATCGAAAATTAAGATTAAATATATACCAATAATAATAATAATAATAATAATAATCTGTTATACATACAAGGTGTTATTATGTGAAACTATCGTGAGAATTAAAAAGAGAGCAATTTCAATTAGGTCTTTATACACAGACTGAAAATAGAATTGCAATACCTTTAATATGTGTTTCACTTAATACACAATTAAATGTCCAGGTAATCTCACTGGATTACAGTTAATGGCCGCATATACAGATGAATACATAAAGAGGTGCCAAAATAACGTGTATGTCAACATTATCCAGCCCCAATATTAGTACAGTGCATATCATTCTTGGTCTCTTATACAGGTTTCTACTCTCTCATCGCATAGATAACATTTTACAGATGGTGAAAACCATCCTGTTGTACATTATTATATGCCTCTTGAACATGTACACACAGTACAATAATGGTTGTAGAGCAGTTAACTAAAGAAATACGATGTCGTTTCATCATATGTTCAATAGAGGATCCAGTGGCGGACTTACATTTTAGGGACCCTGAAGCTTAAGCAGATGTAGGGACCCATTCGCCACCACAAACATGAGATTCGAGATTTGTCAAAATGTAGGCTATGAAAACATTCTGGTGACCTCAACAAGCACATACAGCTACAAGCCCTCAAGAAAATGTAGAAATTTGACAGGAATTTTGAGGCCATACGATAGGTGTATTTGATCAGATTCTAAAGCCAACTACATCGACCCATTGGTTTATGATATGTCACGAAAATAGACTTATTTTAATAACAAACATTTAAAGAAAAAGCATAGGTTTTGTTGAAAAATCCATTCATTAAAAAAAGTTGCTTCTGGGGCCCCTCTGGGATTAGGCGCCCTGAAGCCTAAGCTTCATTACTTTCATTGTAGATCCGCTACTGGATATATCTGGCTGTTTTAATGCTTATAGAATTATCGAATATTTTGCTGAGAATATTGAAGAGCGTTGGCGTCAAATGAGCAAGAATTACGCTGCTAGAAGATTTCATCATATTTCTGTTGCACTAATGGCAGCAGAACGTGATGGACAATGCTCTAGACTTAAATTGAACAGGTCAACGTTCCATTCAAAATATCAAAAGCAAACAAAGGTAACATGCGGTACCCCACATCATAATGCCAAGTGTTGTGTCTGGTTCATGTAACAGAAGACACTGTTGAAGAGGTCGTGTCGCAGGTCTACGTAGCACCCGCAAGCGACCATCACTTGCATGGAGACGGAACCTGATCTTGTTACTGAACACTAGAGAATACAATTCCGTCTTCCACGTGACACACTCTCAACACCAATGAAGACGGACCCAACAGTGTTGACATTTGAGTATGATAAGTATATTATTTGCAACGTTTTGTCACTCCTGAAACCACATATTCAGCTATATTTAAAATGTATCCGTCTTAGTGTTTTAGACAAACTAGCCTATGGAATAAGGGTCACAGCCTAGCCACAAGAAGTAGTTTCTGATCAAGTATGTTGTCACTGTTCAGCTGGTTGTGAATTTAAATTTGTCATTCTCCCAGGCTGGTTAGAATGCCAACACTCTCCTACTATTGAGTCAGGGAGAAGGAAATGTATTCATACCTTTACAACGGTATTTATGAGGCTGAGTTGGAACTGGAAAGGCCAATCCCACTTTCCACGTTGATAGCAGCAAAAATAGGCTCACGTCCTCTCTGGGTGAAGCAATGTATTTTTAACCGCCGTTGCTAACATGAAGGCACCACCGGCGATTCACGTCTCTGAAATGACACCATCTAGCTTCTCGATTCAAACGATTCTAATTTAATAAAATGATCACGTGTGCGTCTTCGTGCTATGACAGCTGCTTGCATTGGACTCTTTGATCACACGGAACCTTATCTCAGCATGCGTCATCGTCTAAAACATAGACGCACACGGTGCACTTGTATGAATGTTTCTATGTCAGAGGATGGCCGAAAACTTTACCAGAATGTCTACTACCCTGCTACTGTACCAAGTTTAAAATCGGCGAGCATTATTCTTCTGAATGAAGCAATTTCTTTTTCGAAGTTTGAATGAATGGAGTAAAAAACAAAAGTATATAAAAAGTATGAAGTTCATGTAATTCTTTAAAACAAAAATTAAGTACGTAATTATTTTAGAGCCTATATTTTGTTTATAAACACTTGTACACAAATTCAGTATCGTCTCCTTTGAAATAATATTAAAATAGCGATTTTTTCGTTCACTTGATAGGTTTATATCTACGAACACAACTATACAACAATTTGTATATATTTGTTGGTGTGAGTGTTTGTGTTCGTATCAAAATTTGGGGAAATGTTCTCGATCGACCCTATATATATATATATATATATATATATATATATATATATATATATATATATATATATATATAAGAGAGAGAGAGAGAAGAGAGAGAGAGAGATTCTTCTCTGATATTTAGGCAGAAATGTTCTTTAAGGCAAATGATATTAAATGAAAACAGATATATGCTATTTTAATTTTATTGATTGAATAATTCCAAATTCCTTCTCAGATAAGGAATAAATATATTTCAAAAATTGTGCAAAATTCCTCACATTAATATGTGAATGTGTGTATGAATATAATTTGTGTGTATATATATATATATATATATATATATATATATATATATATATATATATATATTATTTTACATAACCAAAAACATTAAGATACGTGTTTCTATCGATTACGTGCTTCTTTGAACTGCTGAAATTTTATTTTCAAATAATCTAATACTTTCTTAGATAAATAGGCAAAGAGATAGATAGATAGATAGATTGATAGATAGATACGCAAGCAAGCAGGTTTAAGCGCGTGTTTAACGGAAAGAAATGGAAAAAATATAACAAGAAATTTATTTGCTTTTTATTGACTATGAAAATTCTTGAGTCGGTAGATCAATTAACTGTCTAATTATAAAAGTTTTATACTAACTATTAGGATATAAATGTTATTGAGTACACAATAAAAGAACTGCAGTAATTCAGCTGGACAAAGACAAAAAATAAAAATTGGCAAAATATTTGGACAACAGGATAAAATTTGCACAAATTATCCATAGCATGCCCCAAAATGATTACCCGGGAAATTAAATGAAAAACGAAACGAAATAACCATAATAACAAAAACGATTGTTTCAGTCAATGGAATCCCAATACGATATCTGGTAGCAAAAATTCTCGCATGGTTATATTCCCACATGCAAAGGAATTTCCCATTCAAATACTAGATATAATCAAGATTTTTTTTTTCCTGTTGGTTTCTCGTAATACATTTTATGTGGAAACTATTTTCATATCTTCTCGTTTTCTTTATATTTATTTACGAAGTTGTAACCAATATGACTTTTAAAATAAAATCACATATAAATAACGAATACACAATCAAGATTTTTTCATATTTTATAAAGAGATTCTATATTATATAAATTTTGTTTTTTTATATATCTTTATCTGTATGTTTGTAATTAAAAATTATTAATGTGTTAACATATTTATGAATATGAATAATATTTATAATCATATTTTATACTGAAATATGTTTTTAAAACCATTTTCATTTCAAATTAAATTGAACGAATTTTTTTTAGATTTGATATCTATAAAGAAATTTCCTTTTGAACTTAATTTTTACTATAAAATATTGAAGGTATTGTTTTTTCCAGAAATATAATGAATAATGTTCAAGATAAAATTTGTAAATTCAAAATTTTCATTTTTAAACCATTCAATTTTCTTTTTAAACTATTATACAAATGTTTTTTTTGGGTTTTGGTGAAAATTTAGATATTCTATGAATTCCTTATTTAAAAGATTTCAATTTTCTATAATATAGTGTGGCTTTGTAAAAAAAAAATTATTTTTTTACTATTTTTTGTCAATGTCAATCTAAATTCACATAGAAATTTATTCAAAAAAAAAGACTAAATCAATCACTGATACGACATTTTTTTCAATTTTTTCAGTTTTATTTTTCTTCATTCATCGATCATATATATATATATATATATATATATATATATATATATATATATATATATTAAAGTATTTTATAATTATAAATTAAATATATCTTTTATGAATAAATTTTATTTTTCAAAAAAATTCCTCCTATTTTATTAAAAAAAATATACTACGAAGAATTGAAATAGATGTTGGTTTAATGTCAGTACATTTTTATATTTTTAAATTATTTCTAAATTATTTTTTCTTTTTATGATAATAATGATCGGTATTTTCGTAAAATTATATATTGATATAAATATATATATTTTGATTTTAATAACTGTATATTTGAATTATTATAGGGTCAAAAAAAAAAAAAAATATTGTTAATCATCGAACCATGCTTAACGTTTAAGAAACATATTTTCGAAATGTCCTATGCAGATTCATTACTGGTGAAAAGGTAATCGTAATGGCGAGAAAGCAAAATAATATTTGGTAGCTAAAAACTGGCTCTCACCAATTTTGATATTGTTTTCTGTTTTGTTTGGCGTGGATATAAACAGGAATTTATTTATATTTTTTTTTTTTATATCATTCGATATATCATGAAATATTTTTTATTTCTATAAAATTTGATATATTAAACAGTTCAGTCTAGACTATTTTTTTATATAATATTGATTACAGTGATCAATATTTTTTTTAGCATCATCTACCATTTATCGGATGTAAAAAAAAGTCGTCCTTTATTTGTTTGGATACATTTTTTTAATTGGACTTTTGGCAGTCTGTCAAATGATTCATTCTATAAACAGATTTTTACCATTTCCAAGATAAATATTAATAAATTAAAAGATTTTTAAATATGTCAAAAAATGTTTCAATTTTTTGATAAATTTTAAAATATTTTCATATTTTACACATGTTTTCGTGCACACATTTTACATAAACACATACACACACATATATATATATATATATATATATATATATATATATATATATATATATATATATATATATATATTATAGTGTTTGTATTTATTTTTTTTCTCTTCATTGTTTTTTCTTAAAATATAGATATATTCCACTTATTTTTTATAATAATTCCAAATTCTAGTTCTATAATTAGCTTCCTTTGTAAAAATTAAAATTACTTTCCATAATCGGAATACGGTTCCTTTTAAAATAATTTTTTTTTTCTTTTTTTAAAAAGTTGTTTTTAGAAAAAAAAATCTTATTTTTTTTTAAAAAAATCAATGTACGATATTAATTTTCATTCATTTTTGACCATATTTTTCCTTTTTTCATTTATATATATATATATATATATTCTATATATATATATATATATATATATATATATATTTATTTGTGTGTGTTAATTTAAATTTATTTTATATATATGAATTTAAATTAAATAAGTTCAAGAGTTTCTTTTCTTTAATTTTTAATTTTCATATATACTTTTTTTTTTTTTAATATATATATATATATATATATTTTTATTATATATATATAAATCTATATATATTCTCTTAAAAAAAATGCAATCATTTCATTGAACTGAATTTTCATTGTTTTTTCAAATGTTTCTCATAATTTCAGATATAGATAAAATAAACAAACAATCTGGACAAAAATGGTTCTTGGATATACAGAAAAAGGTGATAATGTAATCTAATTTGAAATTTAATTTTTTGCATTATGTTCGACTTATAATTATTAGTCATAGATGTAAATATTTGAATTTTAAAAAATTTTTCTTTTTTTTTTTCATCCATAATTTTATTTCATAATTCATTTCAAAGATTGACGTTTCTCCTCATTTTTAAATTTTTGAGTTTTCTTGTTCTATATATTATATATATATATATATATATATATATTATAATGATATATATATATATAAACATTTGATTGTACATCATCATAAATGTAAACATTTTCAATTCATTCTCAGAATAAATGTTAATAGTATTAATTAATTTTAATATTTTTTATTTCAAAAAAAAAATCTTTTATAATTTTTAATTAAAATATAATTTCGAATATATTGTTCTACTTTTTTATTGAGCAATTTAAAAAAATAAATTCTAATAATTTTAATTTGAATTTTATTTTCTCTTCTTTCTCTCACAATTTTTGTATATGTGTTTATGTGTAATTTTGTGTTTGTGTATATTTATTTTTTCTAAATAATATAAATTCAAGTAATTGAATAATAAATTAATAATAATAATAATTTAACAAATACATTTTTTAATAATGATAAATTGATGTTTTAGATACTATACTTTCTTATTAATATTTAATCTCCTCGATTGTAATTTTATTTTGATTTGAAGATTATCAATTGTTATGGGAATTTATATTTTAAAGTTTATTTTTTTTTGTGACGTTTTTTATTTTCATTTGATTTCAGTTGTTAAAAATTGTGCCCTCGGATTGATTGAAAAACATTTCCTTTTCCACTCATTCAAAAAATTTTCATGATTAATTTAATAAATTTAAAAAAAAAAAAATGTTACTCCCACAAATAATTCTTTTTTTTAGTTTTGAACTTTATCTATGTCACATGTGTATGTTATCTTCGATGGTTATTTTTTTTAAATTTTTTATTTGAAATATAATCAATGGAAAATGACATGAATTATCTATTTATTTTTTTAGGCCTATGGTTGAGAACCATGTAAAAAATATTTAAAAAAAAGAATTTTTATTTTTTTAATTTTTTATTATTATTATTATTATTATTATTATTATTATTATTATTATTATTTTCTTTGATTTCTGGCGTTTACACATTTCTTTCCGGGTCCCGCCCAGGGACCTAAGGTTAGAAATGGCATCATGACACTTTCCACTGACAAAAAAAAAAAAAAAAAAAATTACATAGATAAAGCCCTTCGTAAAGTGTGGGCTGTACTTGTCAGAACAATTTTTTGTATCTCCTTGAGGCATGGACTTCCAGGAATCCCTTCAATTAGTCTACTGCAATCTTTTCCAACCAGTCCTAGGGCTCCAACTACAACAGGGATTGTTGATGTTCCCATATGCCACATTTTCGAGATTTTCTATTTCAAGGTCCTTGTATTTTGACAACTTTTTGAATATCTTCAAAGATACATTGCAGTCAGCAGGGACTGCCATATCAATAAGGAGGCACCGTTTTTTTTTTGTGGTCTTTAATAACAATATCTGGGCGGTTGGCCTTGATTGTTCTGTCAGTGTGTATTGTGTAGTCCCCCATAGAATTGTAACAGGTCTTATCTCCATAACCGGTTCTGGGTGGTCTTCATACCAGTTTCTTTCAGTTTCCTTCCCGTAGAAGTTGCAAATTTTCCAGTGCAGATATTAGCCCACTCTGTCATGCCGGGTTTTATATTCAGTGGGTGCCAATATCGTGCAACCTGATACAAGATGATCAACCGTGTCTGGATATTTATCACAAAATCTGCATTTTGGGCTAACACAATATTTTAATATATGTGCTTGATAATTCCTAGTTAGCAAGCATTGGTACTGTGCAGCAAGGATAAAACCTTCAGTTTCAGCTTTCAACCCTGCACTAGGTAGCCACTGATGGGTACGGGTTTTGTCTACGTCAGCTTGTTTGGTACGGGCAGAGTATTGGCCATGAAGCGGTTTATCTTGCCCTCGCTTCTGAATCTGGTCGGTTGCATTCGTCTTTTCTGTCTTTTAAGTATTTTGCAGGTTCAGCCGCTGTATTGTGCTGTACTTGCATCTCTACGCTCATTTGAAACTCCATTTTGAATTTGTTAGCTTCTTTTATTACGGAGTAAAGACGCTTACTACTTTCATGTTCCTTGACGCATACCATCATCCAGTCTTCTGTAGTTTCCAAATATATTTGGAGGCCAATTGTTGTAGTTTTGTAGGACAGTTCTAGTTGAACTAATCCTCTGCCTCCTTCGGATCTGGGCACATACAGACGATCAACATCAGCTTTGGGATGATGCATGCGATAGCAAGTGAGAAGCTTTCTCGTTTTGGCGTCCATTCGCTTAATTTCAGCTATGGTCCAGTTAAGGACATTAAAGCTGTATTGCACCACAGGGACAGCCAATGTGTTTATGGCTGATATTCTGTTTTTTTGAGTTTAGCTCAGTATTTAGTACCAGACGTACACGCCTGTAGTATTCTTTTTTTATTTTTTTTTCATTCATTTGGGGGTGTTGTATGCCATCTCTTTCGCTAATTTCTAGGTACTTATAAGCTTCATCATGCTCCAGTTCCCTAATCTTTGTGACAAAATCTAAATCTATTAAGGGTGTTTCTGTAATTCTACCTTTCTTGAATGTTACTTTTGCACATTTATCTAATCCGAAGTCCATACCTATGTCGTCACTGAAGTATTTTACAATATTGAGGAGGCCTTTCAACTCATTGTCGTCTTTGGCAAAGAGTTTGAGATTATCCATATAGAGTAGGTGATTGAATATTTTCTTATTTATTTTGTAACCATAGCTACTGTTGTTCAGTTCATGTGTAAGAGGGATTAAGGATAAACAAAACAGAAGGAGTGACAGAGAGTCTCCTTGAAAGATTCCACGTCGGATATTCAGACGGTTGGATATGGCAGTGCCCTCGGTGTGAATAAGGTATAGTTTAGTGTTCCACATTCCCATGCTGTGCTTAAAAAATTTAATACCACAGGGGAGACTTTGTACATTTCCAAAGTCTTAAGGATCCAAGAATGTGGAACACTATCAAAAAAACTTTACGATAATCAATCCACGCTGCACTTAGGTTCCTGCGTCGTCTCCTGCAATTTTTCAGGATCATCTTATTTATCAGAAGTTGATCCTTGCAGCCATATGAACCTCTTCTGCATCCCTTCTGTTCCAGCGGAGAGTGCTGTTTGTTTCGAGAAAGGAATAAGTATTTGTTCGTCAATACAGACGTTTCACAAATTATACGTTGTTTTATTATTATTATTATTATTATAAGTTTAGTTAAATATAATCAGAGCAGAGGTAAGTAAAATTATCTCGTATTGTTAATGTATACATTAGTATAAATATATTCATACAAAAATATATATTTGACGGTCGGACGAAAATAATAGCATGTGAAAAATGTTAAAAATCGGAATTTTCGGATACGCCTGTGACCTTTCTCAACGTACACTGAAATAAATTTGGTATTTTTGGTAAGAAAATATATTTGTTTTGCTCCTGTGTTTTTTTATTTTTTATTTAAAAATTTTCATTATATATATATATATATATATATACGCATGACACACACATTTGTCATATATATATATTTATATATATATATATATATATATATATATATATATATATATATATATATATATATATATATTTTTTACACACACACACATACATTTTATATATATATATATATATATATATATATATATATATATATATATATGTAAAATTTTCAAACTTGGGCGTGGTTTACTATATTTGTTATTATATGTTTGTGTTTTAGAAATTTCTCAATTTAATTTCGTTCATAAAAAATTCATTTTGTAACTCTATTTCTTAATTTAAAAAATAATAGGAGCCCTAAAAAAATTTAATCTCTGTCTAAAATTAAGTCCGAACACGCCCAAAATAGAGTGGTCCTTTTCCGGAATTAAAAACACATTTCCGTTTTAGCAACCTCCTCGCCATTTGCAATAGTAGAACCAAAATCCTTGAAAATTGAACAATCATTTGGATAATTTACCTCAAATCTCCAAAATAGCTTCTTGGCATATAAAGAAACGAAATATTAAAAACTGGATAGAAATAACTTGTCAGTCATTTTCAATAACACATTTATGCATAAATTAGTCCTGGAAACGTCGTTGTCGAACCCATTTTCTTTAACGTGACGATAAAACCGATTTCCTGGCTAAAATTATCTTTTTTAAGCTTAACACCTTTTAATAACAAGATTGTTAGGCGAGCGAAGTGAAACAAGAGAGAAGGGGAAAAGCGTGACAAGACTTCCATTATATTCTCTGTCTTCTTTTGATTTTTCTATCACTTCTTCCTATTCTCTTTTATTCTATTTCTCAATCTTTACTTCTTTTTTATCTCAAAATTTCTTTTTTTTTTCATTTTATTTTTTTCTCCTTTCTTTCTCTCTATTTTCTTTGGTAAAAACATCTCTCTCTCTCTCTGTCCTTTTCCTTCTCTTTCGCTCTTTTCATTTGTTTTCATCTCTCACCTCCTTCATTTTTCTCTTTCTTTCTCCTCTTCCATTTCTTTCTCTTTCTCTCCACTTTCCTTTCTTTCTTTTTCACTCACTTTCTTTTTGACATTCTGCGTCCATATAATTTTCTTCATTCTTTTCCTTTTCTTTCCCTCTCTCTTTCCTTCTGTTTGCATCTCTATATTTAACTTCTCTTTAATTCTTTTTGTCACTCATCTTACTTTTCCTTCCCATTGACCATCTCCTTAACTTACTTAATTCTTTTTCTTTCTTTCTTTCTTTCTTTCTTTCTTTCTTTCTTTTTCTTGCCTTTCTCTCCTTCTCTTTTTTCTATCACTCTTTTTCCTTTGATTCTCTTGCTTCTTCCGTTAACATTTTTAATCAGTTAACAACAAGCAAGGCGATAGTTCCACTAAGACGCAAGTGGCTACTGGGAGGGAAAAAATGGCAAGATTTTAAAAGGAACCGGAAACCTAATCTTAAGTAGGAAACAAATGATAAAGTTCTACTCTTTAAAAAGAAATAAGGGAGGAGTGTAAACCGGACGATAGGCGAGCCACTCTAAATATATATCTCCCTCTTTTCTCTTTGTATATCGCTTTCCCTTTCCTTCTCATTCCCTTTCATTTTATCTCTCCTTTCATCCTACGCTCCACATTTCCCACTTCTCTCTATCTGTCTCTCTCTCACTCTTTTTTTCTTTCTATATTTCCTTCCGTTTTGTTCTTATTCTACTTTGCTCTTTCTTTTTACTATAGCTATTTACTAATCTTAGCTTGATCTGTCAAAAGTGTTAAATGGTAAAGCACCTACCATCTCGTGAGGTTTTATTTGGGCACGACCAGAAAGAATTACCGATTCTGTCAAGTATCACGGTGCGTTGTCGACCTTACTAAACAGAGCGAGTAACTGTCAGTAGAAATCGGAATTTATCTTTACGACCACGCTTATTGATTTCTTTGTGACGCGAGGATTATGAAAAAATATTTATTTTTTCCTACGCCGTTTTTGTTATGACAGTTTTTGATGTTAATTTTTACAGATCATTAGGATGATTACTTGTTATTTAATCATTCCCTTTCAGTCTATTTTTCACATATCGAAAGGATCATGAAGCCATCCACCCTCATTAGGAGGAGATTTTCACCCTTAATGGATTTCAAGCCGTTCAATGGAAGCACAGGAAAATTAACAAAAATGCAAAAACTTTCGGGTAGAAAATAAATGAGACATATGTCACTTGCAAAAGGCAGTAACGCTTCAAGAATTTCGTAAGGATTATAATTATACAGTAAATATTGATAGCGGTATGATAAGCGCCGATGTACATAACTTATTCTTTCATGTCTTTTAAAAGATTTTCTTTTATTTATTCTTAAAAATATCTTTGTATCGTCGTCTGTTTCTATCTATCTATCTATCTGTCTGTCTAACTGGTGTTTTAATGTGTGCATATCATTATAATTTTTTTATATTATCTTGATTAGTTCAACTAAATCATATATCTATTACACACACGCATATATATATATATATATATATATATATATATATATATATATATATATATATATATATATATAAATGAGCAATATTTTCCTTCAAGACATGATGAATTATTTTAAAACAAAAGATTTCATAAATTTTTAAGCAATATGATTATGCTTTGCCCAGTGAATGATAAATGTTTCCTCATAAGAAATCAACTAAGATTACCATATTGATTTTTTTATTTAAAAAAAAGCAATATGGCATGGATCAAATAACCTATACAGTATTTATGATTTTTGTTTTTTTCTTAGTAGCATTTAAGAATATATATATATATATATATATATATATATATATATATATATATATATAAAATGGAACATTTGTGTTTGACCCTTTTATATTCTTACTCTATCCTGGACATTGAGTTCTAGCTGGATTCTATCCTCTTCATATATATACATATACATATATATATATATATATATATATATATATATATATGTATATATATATTATATATATATATAGTAGATATAGCATGTCTGTAAAAGGAGAACTTTTCTAAGCCGGCGCCTTTCGTCTTCTAAGGGACTTTATCATATATAGATAGATAAAATAGGCACCAACCGGTCAACAATGACTATGGATTTGTTTCACACCCAACGCCCATCTAAGATAAGATCAAACCTAGCCAGTTGTCTTTGTTGTTTCTTTGGATCCATCAGCGATGGATCCAAAGGAACCACAAAGACAACTCTTTGACACTAGTGCCCATGCAGGAGCTACCGAATAAGCGACGGTGCCTTAGGGGCACAAACTGCAAATTTTTACCTGTTTAGTATGTGCTACAATAGAAATACATGCAATTTTGAATTTAGAACTACTTTCTCGTAGTCCGGTTGTCACCCAAGTCTATAGAACTCAGTCTATATATATTACACTGAAGTGAAGCAATCATTCTTTCCCTTTACAAAGAGAAGCCTGACTGCCCCAATGTATATTGCCTCTAAATTTTAAGGAGAAATTCGTGTCTGCCTTGCTGTTTATTCTAAAATGATTGCTAGAAGATGTCAGTGCACAATCAGAACTATTTATTATATGTTCAACAATCATTGAACCACACGTGATCAACAGCTTATGCAAATTACCACACCCCTCTTGACAAATCGTAGCTGGCAGTTACTGATCAATTCAGATCTGCAAACATTAAAGAGTTTTCCCAATATAGACAGCTTCATATTCATAGTCATATTTACATATTACTAGGCTTATAGGATGTAGAGGATGAACATGCTTACAAAAACATTATGAACGCAGGCTGAGACGAAATTAGCTATCGTGGATTTACGAAACGCATCGAAATTTCACACTTTCAGAAATTTGCTTATTAATTCCAGTGCTAAATTCCTCAATGCACGGACGTTCCAAATGTATAATGTCTGGGCTAGCCAATTTGGTTTTCTTTAATTGCACCCTTTTGGTACGAATACGTGATCCAATATCCAATTATCCATTAATATTTTAATGACAAACTCAATCTCCGATTGTAACTCGGTTTGAGAACAAAATTTAGCAGCTCGATGCACCAGCATATAATAAGAGTCCGATTCTCCTGTATCGGACACAATAAGATTCCCAACGTTTATATGAACTGGGAAAAGAGACATGCAGTGTTCAGATGTGGAAAACCAAATATCAGGCCTATGCACTAATACGTCAAGAAAAGCCAAAGCCAATAGTATTTTCCTTTTCACATGTCAATCATGAAGTAACTAATAAAACACATCTGACCGTTCCTCACTGCGAAAGACATACACTGGGGAAAATAAGTATTTCATCCCCGGCTGATTATCTGAGTTTGCCACTTTACAAAAATAGGAACGGTATATAATTTTCAGGGTAGGTCCGTTTTGAAAATCAGAGAAAGAATATAAAAAAAAATTCTAGAAAGTCACATTATATTAATTTTTGAACATTTGTTTCTTTTTTACTGAAAAAATTATTATTTCACCCCATAGCAAAATATAACTCAGTATTTGCTGAAGAAACCCCTGTTGGTAAGCACAGCGGCCAGACGTTTCCTGTACTTGAATTCTTAGCATTTTTTTTATGGATCCCAGGGTAGTATTTAGCCTCACTCCTCTTTGCAGACCCTCTCCAAATCCTTAAAGTTTGTAGGTTGTCATTGAGCACATCGAAGCTTAATCTACATACAAAGATTCTCTTAAGGATTAAGGTCCAGAGACTGACTAGGTCACTCCATTACCTTAATGCGCTTCTTCTTGAGCTACTTGCCTTAGCCATATGCTTGGGCCATTATCATGCTGGTACAACCATACACGACCCATTTTCTGTGTCCTGGCTGAGGCAAGAAAGTTTTCACTGAAGATTTCCCTGTACTTGACCCCATCCATCTTTCCCTTGACCCGGTGTAATCATCCTGTCCCCTTAGCAGGGAAACAGCCCCAAATCATAATGTTTCTGTCACCATGCTTAATGGTCGTGATGGTGTTCTTGGGGTCCAACTCTGATTCTTTCCCCACTCCAAACACGGCGAATCGAGTTGATATCAAAAAGCTCACTTTTAGACTCGGTTGACCACAGCACATTCTCCCAACTTCTTCTGAATCATCCAGGTGCTCATTCTGACGCGTAGTTCTGGGTTGTGTCCTCACGTTCTTCATCATCAGGCTCATTCCACGTTGGGAGATCTTACATGGAGCTCCAAACCGAGGGAGATTGACGGTCAATTGATTTTTCTTCCA
>CAHIKZ030001575.1:535000-652500 GCA_903632075.3 Acanthosepion pharaonis | reverse complement strand
ATTAGTTTCTGAAAATGACTTGAACAAACGAACTTTTTAATTTATTCTTTTATCGAAATTCAGGATTTTAATGGTTGGGTACGAAAACTATTTTTATAAATTTACATTTTTTAAAAAAATTTTACTTTTCAAAAATATTGGTTTTCGATGTTGGAATGATGTATTTTTTACTTTTTAAATAGCTGTTCATTACAACGATAATTCCAGGAATTTTGTTTTAATGAGTTATGTGTTTATTATTTTATCAATTATTGCCTAACATAAATTACTTGAAAAACGATTACAATTGCAAGAAGACTTAACCATAGAATTAAAATAACCCACTATTAAGAAAACTGCTTTCAGTTTAAAACTGGAATATAGTTCACATTTTAAAAAAATTACAAAGAATATTACACACCATCACAAAGTGATAAATAAAGATATTTGAAAATAGACTTAACAGACGAGTGAAGAAACGATACTGAAAAATTATGGTAAAATCAAATTGTTTACCTATAGACTGAACCCTATCAAATACCAAACCACAAACACGATTTTGAGAATAGCTTGTGAAAGCCGAAAGCGGTCAGAGTGAATAGGACAAATGTCTGTTCTGATTTTTTCTTTGACACAAACAAATGCTCTGAACCGAAAATATTGAATATATGTTAAACAAAGTATTTTTACTTGTTGATCTTCAACTAAACCTGTATGAATAGAATGTCAAAAAATCAACAATAAAACTAAATGACCTCGAATTAGTGATTTAATATATTCAAGATTAAAAGCGCAACTAAAATCCCAGCAAACACGTGACGTTCTTGCAACATTGCAGATATGTTGCATTCTGGTTGTGGGACATTTGATGTAGGGGTGACCTTACTGCAATTTAACAGTCAACTATCTTTCTGACGGCCAACTGACCGGTCGTCCCGAAAGTTATTCTAACATCACAATGACGTTGAGACGTGATGTTGCTGAAAAGGTCCGTGCTGCTCAAATAACGTCAGAATTCATGTATCCAAGTATATTTGTAAAATGGGATTCACTAATTTAGATAATAAAGGAATGTTTTAACATTTTCATAGAATTTATGTTGCATTTTCTGCTAATATAACCTTAAAAAATCTTCACTATTTAATTCGTTGCATGACAAAGTGTTGGGCACATTGTTGAGATTCTCCAAAAAGCGTTCTTTAAATCCTCTACTTTGAAGAACATTATAGCAACATGATTTTGCTAACTAAAATAGCAGGGTTACAGCAAATGATGACGAATTCAGATCAAGACCATCCTGATTCATTATACTATACTGCTTGAGACTATTGATACAATACAGTAATAAATGAAGGTGAACTAATTGAATGAGGCAGGTGTCGTTCCATCATATCACATGAGAACAAGTCTGTAATTGTAAAAGTCTGAATGAAATTTATTTTAATAAACAAATTCAATATATAGAACCTCATATTTTTTCCCTATTGAAAGAAAGAGCGTATATTTTTCTTTAATAAGATTTCACGAATATTCAGGCCAGTAGACGAAAATCAATAAATATACGTTTAATGAATAAATGAAGCGTCCACTCAAATATAAGTATCCACTAAAATATTACGTTTAAAGTGATAACAATGTTGTATTATTAAATATATATATATATATATATATATATTCTTACACACACACATAAAAATATATATATATATATAAAAAAAAAAAGTGTGTGATGTGTGTGTGTGTGTGTGTGTGTGTGTGTATAGTAAAATATAGTTTTAAAAAGAGGTATGTTGTATTATGAGTTAAAATGCTCAATATCAGGTATAGATCGTATGTAAAAAATATAAAGTGAATATTGAGATCATTAAAGTGACACACCTGTTTCGTGCATAAATGAAATCGTAATGAACTGTCGATTGCGTTTAAATATGAAACAGTCAGATAGACAGAAAGTTGACACTATAACATCTAATATATATATATATATATATATATATATATATATATATATATATATTTTTTTCAATATATTTGGTTGAATAATCTGGAAAAATGTCTATTTTATTGTGATCCTCTCAATTCTCTTATGGACTTCATAATGTTGATATTAAATTCATTATGTAAATCGCCGTCCTTTTTCTTTTCGTTTCGTTTCATTTTTTATTTTTCCAAATATTTTCAGTCTTCAGTTTAAAATTGTAACTGGTAGTTGTGATTTTTATTAAACACGCATGAACAAAACTATATATATATATATATATATATATATATATAATTAACTGATGCATTGACAACGTATTTCATTTTTTTGATCAAGGAAGGTAACTTAATCAGTATGATTGTAATCTTTTGTTCAAAAATGTTTTTAAACATTTTCTAAAAAAGTTACTATTATAAACATTTTAAACTATTTTTGCGAAAATCATAACGAACTTTATTTTGTTTTGTTCGTTTGCATCTTATATAGTGGGCCTCGAGAATATGAAGCTTTGTTTTGGTTTTTATTCATGGTTTAGTATACTAGCGTTGTTAATAAGTACTTTACTGCATGGTGAAGAATTAGCTTGAACGTACTTAGCAAAATAAAACTGAAAAGAAAAGAAAAGGAAAAACTTGGCGTCTTCCTTAATGAATATAATATCAACATTAAGAAATCGATTTAGAAGGAGAGAGGATCACATTAAAATAGATAGATATAATATGTCCATATTATCAATAAAATATATATATATATATATATATATATATATATCCTCTATCCCATATATATATATTTTTGTTAAAGACAGACCACGTATACTTGATGAGGTCCGTAAAAACGTATTTCACCATTTCATTTTTCATTTAACAGTTTGAAGTAAAGTCTGATGATCCAGAACCCTGTTAAAGGGGTTATGGTGAAATAGCTTATTACATGGAATCTTAACGTGGTCTGTCTTTTATTCAAACATATCTGCTCTGAATTTTACATTGAGCTCTCTGGATATCATCCTCCTCAGGTCTACCCATACGGATTACATAAATTTGCATAAACTAACTATATATATATATATATATATATATATATATTCACGGTATAATGTTTAATGTATGACTTTCATGAAGTAATGTTGGATTCATTGCATTGAAACAGAATGAAATTAGTATAAAATAAATACTTCTTTTTAACTGACATACAATTCTTCATAGTACCAACAGTGCCCCGCGCTACACGTTGTCGAATGCCCTTTTGAAGATGCCGTGCTCGTAATGAGTGTATTTTTCACACAGTACACGGAGGTTGAGCACGTTCTCCGTTGTGCTCCGTTGTGCTCCTGTGTCTGAAACCATCTTATTATTCTTCAGCATTTATTTCTTCCGCTTACGATCTTAGTCTGGTTAGGATGGCTTTAAGCATCTTTGCTCTCAAGACTAGTGAGGCTTATCGTTCAATAATTTTGTCGCAAGTTGCCTTTTTCAGTGAGGGTGATGATGCGGGATTGTGTCCACGGTGATGTCCCTTCTCCGGTTCGCCAGATCTTATTTGCAGATAATTGTATCAATATCGATCACTGATTCTCCTCCATTCGTGATCATTTCTGCAGGACTGTTGTTGATTCCCGCCACTCTATAATTTTCAATGCTTTCATGGCTGCTTCTAATTCTCTTAACATTGGGACGCTAACATTATTATCTGCTCTGTGCTACAATGGAATTTCTTCTGTTTTGTTAGTTGGACAGATCTGAGCAGTACTCAATCCTTCCCTTAATTATGTCATCTTTTGGGAGGCAGTCTCCATCTTTTATACCACATAATAATAATGATAAATAATAATACCTACTATTTATATATATATATATATATATATATATATATATATATATATATATATATATATATATATATATATATCGTTAATTTTCGTGAATTCCCGTCGAATGAAATTTTGACCGTGTGACTATTAGGATGTAGGTCAGCCCATCGGACTTTCCATCCCTCCCCCTACCAGGCCCCAATAACACACTCTTTCTCTTTCTTTCTCCGAATAAACACTACACTACAAACTGATACCATAAACAGTTTGAAAAATCCTGCGAGTTTTAAAATTCGTACGTGAAAATGGTCATTTACTAAAGATATCTTAATTCCAATTGTAAAGCAAATGTGTTCTGCTTAATGAAAATAAATATGGAGCACTCTTTTGTGAGTCATTTTTAACATATTCCAAATTCTATATTGTATTAATAGAACTCACCTGGATTATACCAACGGTTTCTACCTACACACACACACACACACATATATATATATATATATATATATATATATATATATATATATATATATATATATATATATATATAATAAAAATGTAAATCGAAAGCTTAGATAGGATTAAAAAATATGTATCAATATTGTGAGTTTTCGCAAAACGGCGCTTTTAATTATAATGTTATTAAAATTATCAGACGATATATAAAGAATTTACATAAAATAGACAAAACTTGTCTATATTATTTAATGAAACATGCATCAATATATATATATATATATATATATATATATATATATATATATATATATATAAACATATATTATAATACATATTTACATATATTATAATACATGATCACTTACAATAGTACTTAAAATGTTTTAACTTTCATCAATTTATAGGTCATTTACAAGTAACTAATTATTTTCTATATCTTACGTTGATTATTTGAAGCCTATTTTCTTTCTCTTTACGAATTCTGTCATCGTATCAACCACCTGAACAACTAGCTTAAATAAAAGTTAACTTTTATCTTTTTATTTACTAATGTTAACATAATACAAGGCCCGAATGCCACTCAAGGTAGCTAAGTTCAAAAGACCGACGAGGTGTATGACCCGGACAATATGCAAGCCTATCTATTCCTATTGGTGGAAGAGAGAAAAAATAAAATGAAATAAATAGTGAATAAAATATCAGAGTTAAGGAGCAGTCGTTAAAACTACAGAAGCAGAATATAGAAGGGACCGAAGAGTCAATCCTGAAAAGTTAAAAATAGATAAACCTCTACTCCTTTGCAAATGACCGATGAGGCTTATGAACCGAACGATAGGCCTTACCTATGTACTCCTACTGGAGGAGAAGAGACATAAATAATGGAAAAATCAGAGTTCGGGAAGTGTCGTTGGAAGTATATATGCGTGTATTAGAAATGTCCTTTCACTTTGTTTAATCCCTATGTTCTTGAAGCGTTACATCCGATTATTTTCTTGGATATACACCAATGCGCTAAAAATGAATATATTTCTTTCTGTAATGACTGTGGCAGCAAATACCAAATGGATTTATGCAGGATTCTCCTTTGAAATCAGTTTTGAAATGCATAGAATTACGCTGCGAGTATTTTAATATTGAACTTTTGTTTATTTGATATTTTAGCTGCTATAGCCTTATTTGTAGATGTTATTCTACACAATAATCTGATAAGTTTAAAATGTCGTATTATTAGGAATGTCTGGACACCCACCACATAAATACACACATATATACATATATATATATATATATATATATATATATATATATATATATATATATATATATATATATATATATATATATATTACTTTTTGAGTATCGTTACTCAAATTGAAGCCCGGTTTCAGTTAAATTCTACTCAAACAGTGTTTATTACTGCTGATAACCTTCGCCATAAACCTGGCCACTGAATAAAAATAAGGTCTGGTTTTCTTATCGTGAATGGGAATTTAATTGATTACTAAAGATTAACCCTTTACGCCTTCTGTTTATGCACTCTTCCACCAGACAGTTGGCTGATGAGGATTTATGAGGAAAGCCCGTGAGGCGTCAGGAAAGAACTCACTTTGGTAATAAAGATCCCTTTACATATACACTAATCTTTAGGCGTAAACAATTATTTTAATTGATCAGTTATTTTTTTTTTATTTTTTGAGACATGAAAGTACAATAATAAGTATTGGTACGTTTAGTAACTTATTGTTCCAGTTTTGGCCACGTGTTAAATTAGGCTAAGTTTAATAAATATATTTAGATACGTTAACCACTTAAATTCCGGCTAAAAATGCTGCGTTCATTTTGCACTGATACAAATAACAAAAGGCATAAAACCATTTCCTCTCAGCTATGCCTAAAATGGAATAGTTAATCAACCCATCTCTGAGAAGGAAAATTCTAAATTCAAAACAGTTGAGAAGGTAAAATTAAAAACTTCAGTATCTTTCCCCCAAAAATTATAGTCGTTAATTGATATTAAAAAACAAGGAAGATGTTGGGAGCTATGATTGACTAAGTTTTATAGAGAAGTGGCATTAAGGAAGTTCTTATGCTGTACGGGATAAAAATCAAGTTCTAATCCTATTGGCGAACTATTTTAATGTTTTTCTTTAAATTTGAATTTCTTTTTAGAGTCTTGTCATTCTTCTTAAGACTTCACTAGTCTATCGATTCAGTCCTTATTTTTGGAGGAATTTCGCCATTCTTTTGCTTCTACTCACCGACTGAAGTAAAAAGAAGTTATTTACGTATGGGAACTGACTGTTTAGTACACTAAACCGATTTTTTTTTGTATATGTAAAGTTCATGATATTTCCGAAGTTATGGTACAATTTCCATTCCTAATATATGATGGGATGTATTTTTTACTATTATAATATCTTATTATCGTATATAAAAGTAATAATATAATATAAAATAATATAAAATAATAAAATATAAAATATTTCTTAATCGTAATGGATTCCCACCTCGTTTTCGACGTATGAGTCTCTTTCAACAATCCTCCACAGATTTTACAAACACATCCATACGAAGTACATGCTGAAGGGTTGACTGTCGTATGGGCTGATATCTTGAAGGAAGATTTACTTTCCGTTCTTACTTTTCTCAGATGGTCGAAACGATTATTTTCAAAGTTAGTTACACCATGAGGCTAGGTGTTTCTCCAGTTTGCTCGGTTTTCAATAGCAAGCTCGAACTCCTTTATAGGGATGTTTGCAGCATTTAAATTGTATTTGAGTTTCTCCTTGAAACAGCCTACATTATTCTTACCAAGAAAAATGTAATACACACACATCAAGATTTTCTGTCAAACTTAGAGAATAATTACAGATTATTATTGTTGAAAGTAGAATTCAATAATGATATATAATCCTCGTAGAGTTCCAGTAAGATATCTTTAATCATTGTTAAGTTACAACGGTTCCAATCTAACAATTGGACAATTTTGCTTTTAGACAGTTTGGACAATTTTGCGGTTACACCCGGTATATATATAGTCGATAATACAAAGATTCTTTTCAAATCACATAGTCATACACAACTCATCATTAGGGAATCATTCTCTCGCTATCAATCTTACACAGAATTAGCCGTGGAGACGGCGTGTTAAATGTTTTCTAAAAATAGAAATGATGCCCAAGTCAACCGGCCGTGCATAGCAGGCGACCGCCAAAAAAGCATACTCCCCCACTCCGCAAAGCTAAACTAATATGTAGAAATCAACATACATAAATTCACCATTAAAAAATAACATACTTCATAATGGCTAAAGAATTAGCCGAAAGCGCTTGCAACAATTCTAACTATGTTCACTTTTATATTTACACACGCTCTATCTCTGATATTGAGAACTTTATCCCATAAATATAGCATATCTTAAGACTATATTTTATTATATATATATATATATATATATATATATATATATATATATATATATATAACTAGACTCGTTTCGGAAAACCCTCGAATTTTTGATTTGCTAATTAAATCAATCTCGAGTGGAAAAAAGGTTTTAAAAAAAGAAAGAGCCACAAACATGAACTTCTGTCGACAAAAAAATCGCACAGATGCAGGTCTGAAGCCCAAAGAAAATAACGAAAAGCCATACTTTCCCTGACGATCCGTTTAGGTGAAACCTAGGTAGGTTTGTCTGGCTCACTAGGTGTATCTATATATATATATATATATATATATATATATATATATATATATATATATTATATATTTTTTTCTTACATCAACTCTATATTATATTTTAAATTTTGCTCTATATTTAATTTTCATATATTACTTTTAATTTTATTAACTGTTAAATTTTTTGAAACAAATTTTGTAAATAGCAAAGCGGCAATGGTAATGATTTTTCAATTGTTCTGGTGACATTTTTGCTGAAGAAAAAAATTAAACTGGTTTTCCCATAAAAAAAAAGAAAATAAAAAAAATAAAGAAAAAGAAATAAATAAAAATAACATGTACAACTTTTAAGTTTAAAAATCAGAAGGTCAATTAAAATAATTGACCACGGTTTTCCACCTGGCAGTCTCGTCGGGTGATACTTTCAAAAAATCAAACAAAGTTTGAAATTATCGCCCGACGAGACCGCCAGGTCGAAACCCAAGTCTCGTATTTTAATTGGCACACACAAAGACACGCAGACGCGCAGACGAGCGCGCGCACACACACACACACACACACACACATATATATATATATATATATATATATATATATATATATATATATATGGTTGTATTTATTTTGATGTTGTTTAAATTGGATAGATTGTTTTTGGATAATGGATGTTATGGAGTTAGTAGTAGTATTAGATTTTATCTATTTTAATGTTGTTAATAAAGTTGTTAACATTTTTGCAGTTGTATATTGTGTATTGCTTAAGAGAAAGGTAAACAGAATATACGACCGCAAGCGTTGATAAAATTATTAGCAACATTAAACTAGATAAGGAAGAGACACATAATACTGCCTCCTAATTTGGTATCATCCACTATCCAAAAAGACACACACACACATACATCCATATATATATATATATATATATATATATATATATATATATATATATATATATATATATATATATATATTATAAACGGTCTCAGATTTTATTATGTAGGTCAATGTTTTCCCGATAAAATTGATATTTGCTAACAGATGTTGGTAAAATTTCAAGATATATATGAGCAAGTTATCGCGAGAGTTTCAATTTACACTTCATCCTTATTAAATATACTAGTAGGAACTTGTCTTGTAGTATCAGGTGTTATGCAAACTCCATGCAACATATATATATATATATATATATATATATATATATATATTATTTATTTATTTATTTATAAATAAATCCAGAAGATATAGTCCATATAGACATACTTTGATTAATAACATATACCTCTGTACGAATTATTATTTTGCACGTTAATATCGTTTTTTTGACACATCAATTTTTCGGACATTGAATTTATTTTATTTTCTACTGTTTCGATTTTATCATAGCCTGTTAAAATTTCATATCTTATTAGAAATCTTTAAATATGTTCCATCCTCAAATATCATATATACTCATGTATAAGTCGATATCAAGTATTGTGCGACCCCTGAAATTTTTGCATGAGTTTTTCCCATCCAGCCGGAATAAAAATTACCATTGTCTATTGTAACCGGTCACCGGAAATGTACGAGTTTTAAACTCTTCAACAAAATTGCCTAGTATAGTGCGATCTTTTTTTGTGTGTGTTGAAAGCGAACCATAAAATCTTTCATTATACTCGGATATATACAGTAATTATACTTGTGTATATACAGTACATATTTTAATATTTGAGCGCTGATTCTCTATTAAATTAATATTCGAAACGGTTACAGTGCATTTCATTAATTGGTCAGCTTTGCATCTTTCTTTGTCAAGACGTAGCACTTCACAATGATACAAAATAAATCTATATAAAATGGTAAATAATAAATCTATATAAAATGGTAAAATAATAAACATTGCTTTTTATTTGGGTAACATGTTGTTATAATCATGTAAATAAAAAATTAACTTATAAATAAACAATCTGGAAACTAAATAGCATGTAACATTTTGGCTATTAAAATGTTTGCAATATGAAAGACCCTCAAGTTTCATAATAAAATTTGCTACCATCAAATAAGTCTTGTATTGATTTCTACCATTAAGCCAATATTATCATCTGAAATTCTTATTCTACATTCGCCATTACAATACCAGTATTTCCTGAACATTTCACCAACTTCAGTTGTTTAATAGGAATTTTATTGAGCTACCTAATAAAATGTGATATAATGTACACATGCACACACGCATATTTATTTATTCTTTCTTATATAAAACTGTTATATATATATATATATATATATATATATATATATATATATATATATATATATATATATATATATACATATGAAATATCAGGGCCGGTTTTATAGAAAGAGAGAACCTCGGCTATTCCAAATCACCCATTCTCACAAGTAGAGAAATATGGAAGAATGTTAAATTGAACAATTTGAATAAAGTTGAATATGATGACGGATATCTAAAACTCCAACTTTAACAATTCCTCCTATAAAGGATTTAAGATGTTATTGTTAAATACACTATGTGACTGAAAAAATGCATAAAATTAAAATGACAAAATCTATAAAGAAATCAATGCTTGCATCAAGGTATCGGCTTAAGATAGTATTATTCTGAAATGGAAGGTAAGGAAAATTACTAAAGGTTTGTTTCCAGTTTATAATGCGTTATGACAGCATGTGTAAGAAAGGCCTATGACAGTGTCAAAAATATTATACACCATGATCGGAGTACCCACCGAGTTTTTGAGACCCTTAGGGTTCAGCCTGTAAATCCGCCACTGATATAAGTATTCACGTATATATATATATATATATATATATATATATATATATATATATATATATATATATATATATATGTGTGTGTGTGTGTGTGTGTGTGTGTGTGTGTGTGTTTTTGTCAGTCTGTGTCAGTGTATCTTTGTCTCTGTGTGTGTTTATGTGTGTGTGAATATAATGAACAATTGATACCACTCCACACAATTTTATCATATCTACTTGTTCAATAACAATAGCTTTGTAAACTTAATAATTACGCGAAATTGTGTGTTTTCTTGATACGACAATAAGGGACTCCATGTTAAATAGACAGAAGCATACGCGGTTACACCAAACACAAAATACGTTCGTCTTCTCAACGACCTCCAATATATAAAATGCTATAAAAGAGCCATAAAAATCTCTTAAAACTTCGCTTAACATAGCACGCACTATTCCTTCGTTTCTCGCCGCGTCATACAAACACTTGCTTTATTTGCTCTCTTATGGTGAGTATGGAACGCAACAGAGAACGCTGCACGTCTTGCATAGCTCACGATGTGTCTGATTGTCGATAGAAAATAATATTCAGAAGTATTTTTGCAGAAACCTTTAAGTCTGATATTATCTAACCTTTAAAAACGTGCAAAGTTGATTTTACTGATCTCTCTTTTTTTATTTTATTCTTTCTCATGGAAATACTGAGATGTTAATATTCTTTCTTCTGTCTGGTTTGCAAATGTCATTATCAGAAGGAGATATAAAGAAAAAGATAAATATCTCCAAGATACTTAACAATTCACGTTTGTGGTTTGAATAATACAGCAGCTTTCTTTTTTTACATTATTTACATTATTCGGACTAGTGTCCTCATCTTTGTCGCCATATTTATTACAACGTTTCGTCCGTTGTACACTCCGGCCTTCTTCAGGTGGTTGAAATGTCGAACTGAACCCTTTATTTCGCTCACTGGGGTAGACTGTTCTAGTTCCACGTGCCATGTTTAATTAATGTCAGTTATCAGTTATCTCCTGTTAATTTCCTTCTGAAAGTTCTCCTTAGCCGGGTATTGAACTCTTTGGATCCTATCACTGGATCTAATTAATGACTTTATCCACTGTGCCATGTGTCCTTGAGACAATAGTCTGAATAATGTAAATAATGTACATAATACCTCATCTCAGAAATATAGACAGATCCTTTGTTTTAGTTTGGTTTGGTATGTTTAACGGCATATCAACTGCTTTTGGGTCATTTTGGGTCATTTAATAGCGAAATTTAATTTGGAAGTTTTGGCAGTTTTTTTTTTTGTTGTTGTTTTTTATTAGTATAATTATTACTCGAAATGCTTACGATAAGAATGTATTTTTATACTTTCATTATGGGAGATCATTATTTGCCTGTAGCTGGGAGCCTAACAGGTTCTACCGCTCCTAGTCACAATAGACTTGGGAACAACAGCAATTAACAGGTGATTCCACGTTCCTCAAAACCTTACAATCAGTGGCCTTGCTGCTGGATGTAGTTTATCGTCATACCTAGGAAGTTGCTTTTTTCCGATTTTAAAAAGGAACTGCCACGTAGAACGATACAGAATGGTCTTTAAAATGTGTTTGCGAACCCGTTGTAAAAATTGCAAATGATCATAAAATTAATATCGATCGTTTAGCTGCCAGGAAATTATATCAATTAACTTGTTGCGTATTTTGGGTATTAATTCCTTTCTAATACATGGACTGACTGGCGCAGAACTATTACGAAATTTTTTGTTGTACTTTTCATGTATGCGAAAATGAGCTTTATTATCTTTAGCCTTGAGTATAAGTGATCTTGATAAAGCGAGGCATAATTACTTAATTAGGGAAACGGACGTCGTCATTTGGAACTTCTTGGAATCTATATCTGCTAAATTAATTTCCGTCCCCAAATCATAAATTACTCTGTCTACATTTCGGATACAAAAATAAAGCGTGAACATATAGATTCATAGAAGTCTCAACGATATGTGTTCATTTGCCTAAATACGTAATAACATCTCGCTTTATCAAGTTTGTCTCCCGTGTTCAAATTGGTAACGAAACGCTTCGTTTACAGGAGAGGATTTCCTGGTGTAAAAAATGGGACATGTTAGATTCTTGACGAAATGAGAAGTTATCATTAGTAGGTGTTGTAGGTCCATTCTGGTTGTTATCAATTTTACTTTCTAAGAAAATTCCAAACATTATCAACTGAAACATATACATATTCAAGCATGTTTGGTTAAATAATTTAGACGTATTATGCATATTTATTTTAGTTTTAATTCTTTCAAGTCCACAAATTAATTTCTTGGTGGCTGTAGGAAATTGATCAAGAAAAATTCCCAAGTACCTTCAATCTCATCTGAGACCATTTTCAGTGGTTGTATATATTTAGATGTGTTATGCGTTAACACCGTAAATTCAAAATTCGCATTTCTTACTTATAGAAATCCGTTCCAGCTTTTTGCTTTCCAACCAGCTTTGATTTTCAAATATTTAAATGCAATGTCAAACGTCATCTTCTATCTTCTTAATTTTTGTTCTTTTATTGTCCTCTCTCCTTAATAATGTTTTTTATTTCTTTGATTTTCTATCTCTGATTTTTTCACTCAGTAAGACCTTGCGTCTTAGTGGCTTTGTATCCTTGCATTTACTGGGGTGAGATCAAAAAATGTCCCGCACTAGTGTAGACGAAGATAACATTTGTAAATTGTCTTATCTGTGTGTGTGTGCTTTGACTCGTGTGCTTGCTTTTAGATCTCTGTGTGTGTGTGTGCGCGCGCGCGTGTCTTGACTCGTGTTCATGCTTGTAGATCTGTGTGAGCGTGTGTGTAAAGGTCTCTCATCAAGTGGAGCCTCGAAGTACCTTACTCTGAAAATGACGCAAACTAATCTTTGTTTGAAAATTCATGTTTGCGACCCTGACTTAATAGCCAATATCATAACTCAAAACACATTTGCAATCCGATGTGTTTGTATAATTTACATTCAAACAAATGAATATGCGTCAGAAATTGATATAGGGTCATCTTTATAAAAATTCAATTTGAAAATATTTGCTTCTGCTATAATATATCGTAATAATACATTCTTGCCTGTGGGGGAAAATGAAGCTAGCTCTTTCTTCACAAAGGTTTTAACAGTATCCACTTCTCTATGGGTATCTGTTAAATGTAGTGATGTTAATTAAAAATTATCATTAATATTAATTAGAAATTTTGTCTTGACAATTATGGTAGTTGGAAAACAATAGTTATGGCAGTCAAAATATTACTCGAAGATTTCATAAAGTTATACAAAATTAAAATCTTCAAAGCCCCCCTTCCACACACACCACATTGAATCCCTTAGTATATCACCTACATTTATGTACTTATTTTTATTCTACTTCTATCATTATTACTACTGCTACTACTACTGTTGCTACTACTACTGCTGCTGCTACTACTACTACTACTACAGGTTGAGAGAAAAATCGTACATTTTTGCGATTTCTGTGTCCCGTGTGGATTTGGAATATTCTTCGGAATGTTTGTTTCGCATAAAGTAGGAATTTTGGAAAAACGCCAACTTCGAGCTGAAAATTCCCGTAGAGTTTCACGCACAACTTTTGTGCCCGTGAAAATCTTTTGCAGATTGCCTTAATAAATTCTGACTTATAAATTTAAACATAGATTATCTGACGTTTCTGATTCTTGTTTTCCATTTACATGTCTAGAAATTATTGTTTTGATTTAGTGTAATACATATGGCTTTGCTCATTCGTTTTCCCTGCAATAATATTGGATTTAAAAACTTCTTGTCTTTTATGATTTTTAAAACTAGAATTCCCCGAAGCTTGTACGTTTTCTGCCACTGCGTATCTAACCAAAATTAAAGACAATACTTCTGCTAGAAGATATCTTGAATCATCGTTAACACGGTGCCCCATTTTGCTTTTACTCAGAATCTAATTAGTACAAGCTGCTGAGAACTGACTAGTCAACATTTTTTGTCCATTTACTAGACGTAATCTTAATTACTAAATAACCAGCCTCATCTGGAACATAACGTTTGACACGTTCGTCAAAACCTTAAAATATTTTGATATGTTTTGGGAGCCAGACGGAAAGGGTAATTGTATTAATTATTATATTTTATTCTGCTTGTTTCTATGGATGTATATTACGATTTGAAAATAGGAACGGACTCGATAACCCATTGCTCAGCCGGCACCATGAAAGTGTCTTTCACCAAATTGTCTCAGCAATCTTATATTTTAATAGCTTTTTACTCTTCCAGTCTTGACGTTTTATTTGATAATAGTTTATAATTTATTTGCTTATCACAGTCATTCAGTAATTTCAGAAATATATACGCGAGATTAATGATGTCAACACTATTACTTATAATTCTGATGTATACTTATTTATTCTTGGATGAAAAATGTAGAAATCGCATAAAAAACGGAAACTATTTAAAAATGACGAATTATGTGTAGTAAGTTGAAACTTGATCGGGTATTTATTTCTTCAGTGTAAAGATACATTTAATAGTCAATGTATGTCGTTTAGTTATCACTGTCCAAACGGAGTAGGTTATTTGTTTATATATTTTTTGAAATTGCTTCGTTTATTTTATTTCTATGTTTTTTTTTTTTTTTCAGATTATTTTCGATCCTAAAAAATTATACTTTCTTTTCTTGGTATATTTAAAGTTTTTTTGTTTTGTTTTTTTTTTTTCTAAAAACTGATAAAAAATCTCAGTATTGTCATGAACAGTAATCGCATGAAATGTTCGAGTAAGAAATAATTTAAACCTATAAGACACTGACTATTTTTTAATGTTCGTTCGCAGATTCCTTCGTTCTGGAGATGATCTTTGGCAAGGTCTGTTTCCAAACAAAATATTCAGCCAATGGTATGAATTGCGCTCGTAAGAAATTCAGATTGTTTGAAGCAAAATAAAAGAAGGACATCTGAACGAATTCAGGCTAAATGTCTTAGAGAAAATGCGGGGTTTTGGGAGCGGGCCAGTGCTTTCGGGCAGTAAAAAGCATCTGGCAAATTAGACAGAAGCTGTTTGGAATTGAAATAAGACGGAGCGCATATTAACCGACAGTGTCTGTGCAGTATCAGGAGTTGAATTTTGAAGAGGATGTAGTGCTAGTGGTCTGTTGACCGTATGCGAATCACAATGAAAAAGAAAATTAGATGAGTGTTATTATCAGATTTTACAGGTTGAATCGTATTAACATGCGGTCAAAGTGCCTTTTTATATTTTGAATTTCCAGTTTTGCCATCGTTTCATTTATAATGGTAAAGTATCAAATAAAAACCGAGTATTCGGATACATAAAATGCATTTCCTTTTTTAAGTGTTTTGGTATTTCGCATTGACTCAAATCTTTGGTGTCCTGTCTGAGGCCAGTCATTTGGTATGAATTCTACACTATTCACTGGCCTTAGCGAATTAAATATATTTTAGTAGAATACATTCTTTGCTCGCTCAGCTTTAACTGCATTTAGTAAAAAAAAATTAAATTAAAGTTAAAAAATTTCTATTTTTCTATTCACTCTATATGAACAGAGCTGCAAGGTGGTTTTTACAAAACAAAGGAATAGTTAAACTGAATGAAAAATGTGATACAAATTGCGTTTTTGCACTAATGCATATGGAAAAGGCAGGAATACCTGAGCAGAATCTTCCGTCATTGTCATGCCAAAATAATTAAACAAATCAAAAGTGAATTAACACTCTCACATCATCAATTGACATATCCAATTCGTAGCAATAAATGATTTGACTGTCATTGTTAAACGATCTATTACCCCAGAGTTCGTAGAATTTGAACAACTCAGCGTGAACAGATTATACTACGGATTTGTGCCTCTATCCTTTGTAAATTATTTCGGAAAAATGAATGAAAAATTAAAAGTATGAAGTTTACTTGATGAGCTCGTAATGGTTACTATCTCTCTACATGAGGCGCTCTAAAATAGTAAGTTTAGCGGAAGAATAAGAGTGGGGAGCACACAGTGAGTGTTGAACTCACTACAAGAGTAATGGTGTGAAAGTTCTAACCGTCTTGTGCATGTAGTTATTTAAAGTGACCGCATATGTCGGACTCTGTGTGCATGTGTATCTCTCTCTCTCTATATATATATATATATATATATATATATATATATATATATATATATATATATATATATGTGTGTGTGTGTGTGTGTGTGTGTGTCTGCACATACAGACGTCATGAAAATATAGACAAATAATACTTACATCCCATGTGTTTGTTGAGCGCATCTTTTGATGAATGCGATTCGTCAAGATGCCGCATCGGTTATCGAGTGCATGAAGGAGAAGTAGAAAAATGAGGCAAATTGCCAATAAAAGGTCACTGAGTACAACAACAACAAAAAAAACATGATTTTCCATTTTTCATAATAAAATTAAAATGAACTTGAAATACAGCCAAGTAGGACTTTGTTTAGATACATTCACTGATAGAATTATAACCTGGATTCTGTCATTCAAATATTTCTTTTTGCTGTCTTTGGTTTTTTTGTACATCTGACTCTATCTTTTCTCAATTTTATTTTGTACATATATATATATATATATATATATATATATATATATATATATATATATTGATTTTCTAAGCCCGGCTTCGATGTGGCACAAGGCCGAAAATATGGGGCACGCAGTGAAGATTGAACTCACTATTCAGTCGTAACTGATCTAGCAAGACAAACATTTTAACCATTACACCACGTCGAGATGCCCAAATGATTTTCTAAGATCAGCTCAGATGTGGCACTAGGCCGAAAGTATGAGGCACCCGGTGAGAATCGAACTCACTACTCAGTCGTAATTGTTCTAGCTAGACAAGCTTGATAACCATTACACGATATATATATATAACCATTATACCATATATATATATATATAACCATTACACCATATATATATAACCGTATATATATATATATATATATATATATATATATATATATATATATATATATATATATATATATATATATATATATATATATATATTTAGTAGATATAAATTTTTTATTTATTAAACCCTATATTTATTTATTTTCATCTTACATTACCAAATAGTGTTTTTAACACATATTTGTGCTTTGTTTGATGAGGGGATCCTACCGGGCTGAAGGGTTGAAGGCACGTCATATATAATGACGGTTTTCCCTAGAGGACGCAGGTTCGAATCCACCTGGAGGGCCGCATATTTTTCTAACAAGATTTCTCGAATATTCAGGCCGGCAGTTATAAATAAATAAATATAATTTTTAGATAAATAAAAAAAAGCATCTATTCAAATATGAATATCCATGTAAAAAAAATAACGTTTAAAATATATTAAAACACACACACACACACACATATATATACATATATATATATATATATATATATATATATATATATATAAATAAATAGAAAATAAATAGAAAATATATCAGGAACTGGTTAGGTAAATAATCCAAAGTCCCTTAGTATTTTAGTTATTATTTTTAAAAAATAATGCTCGATACAAAAGTAGAGCATAATTTATAAAGTTTTCAAAAAACAAACGTTACAACAGTTTTTTTATATGCACAAATCTCTTTCATAAAAAAATAAATAAATCTCCATAGACATGCAAACTAGACGAGGGTTAATACATCTTCCGTTTAAAATTTAGACACCCCTACCTTTCCCTGACTTGACATCTATGAAAGTAACTCTATACGGATACTTATTATTAACACCCAACACTCGCCTACCCAATTTAAACAATTCGCCCTAGCTGTTACCATGGAAATTTTGATTTCAATTTTTAAAACACGTAAATTTCAGATATACGTTATTCCTAAAAATTTCGCTTGAAGATGGAACAGAGTTTACTTTAACTCAATTTAATTTAAATAATTATATTGAAGTTTTCGTCTTTGAAACATCAGACTTCTTATGTCGCGTTTTGGAATCATATTTTTTAAAAATAAATATATATATATATATATATATATATATATATATATATATATATATATATATGTGTGTGTGTGTGTGTGTGTGTGTGTGTGTGTGTGTTCGCGATATTAGGTACGCTACATTTATAGATAAAATATTAAGTATATATCATGTGTAAATATGAGAGTGGGCTCTGGGGTCAACAACGATTGGTGACTGTCTGTTTTAAATTTGAATGTAATATTTAAGCCATGTGGGTTAACCAGCATCTACCAATAGGCGCGCTACCCCCCAACGCTCATGGGTTGAAGACTGCGTTCAACCAGAAAACAGACCGTCACTGCACGATTTTGACCTTACATACAACATGTTATATATAGTTTTAAATTTGCAACATTTATGGTAGAAAGAGTGCTCAACATCAGAGCTATTGCCATGAAAATATATGTAGAAAAGACAGAAGAAAGCCACGTCATGTCGGTGGGATAGTGACTGAAGTCGAGATACCAGGTTAGGATCGATCACATTACGACCCTTCTTTGGATTTTGTCAAGAATCTTGAGATATATGATAGGAGCACCAGACCAGATAGTGTTCATATTCAATACACGAAAGAATGGAAATTATTCTGACAAGATATATTGTCCGACACAACACAGTAAACCAACGTTCTTAGCATCAGACCTAGCAATTGATCCAACATAATCACTCCGAGAAGGTGCATTCTGTTGTTCCCCTGGATGGCAGACAGAAAGGTTATTTGTAGTGAATAAATTAAAGCAGTTTTAGTTATGGGGACATTACAATTCACAAACCATCCTTTGCCCCATTTAACCACTGATTATAGGTCCTTTTCGAGAGCAGTTGCCAGTTTCATTTTATCTGATCTGTTTGACTTGCTTCTAAAACAGGAGTAAATAGTTGTGTCATCTCCATAGATACAGAGTTGGAAAATATCAATGAACATTTTATGCAGTCGGTAATGAAAAAAAGACGGGGAAAAATCTTCATGTATTGCGAGGAGTGTTACAGATTTGCAGTCATTTGATATCTAACGATAACTTTCATACATCTATTATGGTATAATACGTTTATGATTTTATGACGATGTAAAATATATTGAATCATTGATCCCAATCCTACACCTCTCCATGTACTTTCATTCCGTGCATGTGCTTGCAACCAAAACATTCCTGGGGGATCATCATTGACGACAGGGTGCCAGCAAGTCTCCCACAAATCTTATTATTATACGTATAGATTCAAACCTTTTCACATATATCCAACTCATTCAACCGCGATTCAAAGTTTAACGCTAATTATGGGTAATATTATAACCTTCATATATATATATATATATATATATATATATATATATATATATATATATATATATATATATATATAAGTTTAAGTTTTTAATTACTCTAATTTCTCAATATACTTCACGTTAAGTCTCTGGCACCCTGTCATATATACGTACACTAACTTGCAGGCTTTTTTTTTATCCCAATTCTCACATCCATTTTTTTTTCCTTTGTTGGTGGGTTCGATGTAAACAAGGAAATTCCAGAATATTTTCTCATTCTTTTTTCATTACACTTCGTTTGTTATGATGCCATCAGTCAACATAATCAAATCCAATCCATTGCATAGTTCTCAGGGTTTGACCACGCCTATCATGTCGTGGCTTCTTCAATATTCTTTTGGAGCCAGGTTTTCTAATGTTGATTTTCCAAGCAAATAACCATGTCGTCCCCCTCCATCTACAAAGATTTGCCAGATGGAGATCCAAGGAGTCACGAGATAATACATTTGGCATCGCTTTTTCTTTTTCCAACTTATTTACTTCCTTTTCTTTATATGCATTTTTAAAGAATTCATGAAATTATAATAATTTACAAAAAAATAGATATGTCTTACAAGTTATCAAATAGCATGGTTCTAAAAAAATATCCATATGAAAAAATCGTATTTTATTTACAAAAATTGTATGTTTTCGTTTGTGTGTGTTGCTATACTAGTAGTTGACTTCTGAGCCGCAATTCTCTTATATTTATATAAAGGGCATCCAAAATTTTAAGTTTTGCTTATGATTATCTTGATGAAGCAATGATATACTTTCGATTAATTGTTTATCTAAACTGTGAATCTAGACATGAGAGTTCCTTTAAATGTTTTGATATTGAACTATGATCGTTCAAGTGAAATGTAAGACTTCTCGTCATCGTCGCTGTTGTAAAACCAACATACGTAGTAACTTTTTATTAGAGATGCAATCTCTCAAAGGACACTGAAATTGAAATACGATGTTGTTTTTTTATTTTTATTTTATTTATTTATTTTTTTTTGTATGACGCTAGTCGACGGAGAAATGTTGTCATGAATGACTAAGTTGGTTGTATTAATTTTAGTACAGTATATAATTCATTTTAATTTCTTTACTGGAATCACTGGGGGACATATTAGTGTTTATGTGTCTGTTTGAATTTTATTCCTCCTGCTTAGCGTTAGAATGCATTTGATTACGGTATAGTAGTTTGATATGTTTAGAGTTTTGAGGACGTATCATTTTCATTTTTAATCATGTTAATATTCCCAACAGCTCATCTAATTTATTCATCAAAAATGTAATTAAGAAAGTCATTATTAATGAGGTTTTTTTTAAGATTTTTTTTTATTCATTATAGAAAATCTTTCTTGTTGAAATGTTGGCTTTTGGACGATTCATTATGTTTGGTATAATAGCTGTTATGTAATAGTTAGGACATTGACTTTTATAATTAAGAGTGAACGTGTTTCTGCACGTGATTTTGTACTTTTTAAATAAAGTCAACGATGAGTAGAGAAATAAAAAGTTCATAAATATTTGTAGCAGCAAAATGTTATATGAAAAATACTAAATTAAAAAACTACAATTAAAAATCTTTTTTAAAAATCACATAAGTTCCCTTGCATAGAAGTAAAAAAAATATTTTGAATTTACGGTGTTACCGCGTAACATATCCATAGATATAAAGCCCCTGATGACGATCTCATATGAGATGGATAGCACTTGGTAAAATAAAAATGATTTGAAAAAAATCTTTGAATTTTTTTATTCAGTTTTCTACAACCACAAATTAATTCGTGGACTTGAAAGGATTAAAACTAGAATAAGTAGATATAATACATCTAAATTATTTAATCAAACATACTCGACTGAAAGTATACTGCATATATATATATATATATATAATCAATTAATGGATTGTTTCATCTGACGTTATTTCTTATTTGAATTGACGTAATAATGATTATAGTAATAAAAATTAATATCGTAAATAAAGGATGAATTTATCTCCGTTTTGGACAGGAAAATCATATTAGCAGATATAGACTACTAACTGTCCCAAGGAGAGATGTGAATATCTTAAATAATATAATAATGCTTCCTATAGCTTAAAAGTTAAATCATGCCTGGCTTGAAAATATATTAATTTCACTGTTTTAAAAAAACATTCATACACAATAAATATAATGTATATCGTATACACACACACACACACACACACACACACACACACACATATATATATATATATATATATAAAGAGAGAGAGAGAGAGATAGGTATAGTTCATTTAATAATTATAATAGGGAAAATATCGATCATACATTTCTGTAGAACAACCGATATATTAACCCAACTATTTTTAAAACTTTTAATTAACTTCTGGCGTTACTGATATCATTAATAAAAATAATTTTCCTCCCTTTAAAATATATACTTTTCTTTTTGTAATTCATGCTGAACATCTAACAACTAACAGGTGATGTTTTCATAATATACCGTTATTCCCGATAATTTGATTTCAGCAAGAGAAAAGAAAAAATAGCATAAATCATATAAACATTGGCTATTATTTCACATTTCATTTTGTCATAAGGGCAGCTGATTAGAATTGCGATTTATGATGTGCTCCCAACGTATATTCGCTTAAAAAATACTGATCCTATCTCTCGGTATGACATCGTCAAGACAACAGCAAATCCAAACTTTAAATGGATTGCTATAGTGTTGTTTGCTTTCTTCATCTCTCATTAATATTTCTTCTTTCTTGATATCTGCTGTGTTTAGCAACCTTGATATATAGACCAAATCACGTATGTCAAGACTTTGCACCTCATTGGCGAGTCAATTATAATAACTTTGTGCCAACGTATGTTAAGATTAGTCATGAGTTAGTCAATTGAGTTACTAAGCTCATCTGAGACTACTAACTCCCCTATCTAGATCATTTCCGCTGTAGAACGTTCAATCTTCGCTGAATACTTAACCTAAACCTAAAAAATACCTATTATTTCTTTTCGAAGAAATTAAAACAAACAAATAAATAAAAGTTTTTTTTTACTCCTTATCATTCTTTGATCCGAGAGCAGGACTCATCAATTTAGCTATGTAGAAAGAAAAATCTCCAAAATTTAAATGCAAATTCAATCGTTTCTCTCCTAGAATTCTGTCCTTTTTATTGTCTTTTCTCCACAATGACGTTTTCTCAGTTTCCCTCACCCTGGTCATTTATCCTCACTCCCCACTTGCGTCTTACTATGGTCATCACCTTCGTCTTGGGGGACATGATTAAATAAAACATTCGCTATTAATTATTCATTTTATAAGACCTTATTATTGCTCATGTATTGAATTGAAATATTAATCATCTTCTCGTCAATTTATTGTCCGCCTTTTAATACTCCCTATTAAAATTTGTTTTTAGTAAGCTTAGTTTAGCAAAGCAGAGTCAAAAAGCGTCAAGAGAAGCTAAATGGAATTGTTGTAATAATATTTCAAGTGATTAAGTGCTACTTACTTTGAGATCAGCATTGAAAACAATGGCCTTTTTATGACATCGACCACCGAGCGTTGGCTTTGCATCTTTCTCCAGATTGAACAAAGATGATAAAAAGATTTGAATTTGTATTTTACATTCAGTCAAGATTTTCTGCAAGACAAAAACGTATCGACACTTTACCGTGATTTTTCACGTTTAAACCCATACATAAGCCATACATAAGCTATTTTTTATAAACACGTTTTATACACGCACACTAAAGAAGACACTCAAAATGCACGCGCGCGAATTCTGCCCCCCACATACACACATATAGAAATTCATAGGAACAAATATAATTTTCACTTTCATTAAAATGTTTTAAAAAATGCTTTGAGAAGGTCCTAATGATCATTACTGCTAATGACAAACACACAATGAATCTATTAATTGAAAAAGTTTGGGATTTGTGGTTGGGCGGAGATAAGTGAATAATGCTCTATTGATGATTGTTTAATTTCAATGTTTTTGCTACGAAGAATATTTCTTCAATGTTCTCAATATATGGAAATCACAAAATGATAAAGTGTTTGAAGGAAATGTAGCAAAATCTTTAAATGGGGAGTTGATGTCGTAAAACTTCCGTGTTGAAAGCTTCCGTTTTAAATTTCCATCGACGACATCAACACCCTATAGACAAAAGCTGCTGATTAAACTTTCTCTCCATTTGTTCAGTTTGATGACAGTAAAAGACAATAAATACAAAGTCTGATGAAAGTTTCTCGATAAGACCAAAAGACACTATTGAAGGCCGGAGCGTACACCGGCCGTAATATTATGATAAATATGGCAACAAAGATGTCTGAATAATATAACTAGTGTACATAATATGTCCTCTCAGAAATATAGACAGATACTGAAGACAAAGAGATTTAAAATGATGATGTTTGGTCATGTGATTGAATTGAGGATAAGTGGGTTGGGCCAAGAAATATTTATCACTACTTTGTTTACTTGCCTTATTCTAAGAAATACTTTGCAATGGTTGTCCTGTTCGAGTGATTGATCACCAAATCATTGCACATTGTGTAGACGTTCAACACTTAAAAACAAATTCCTGAGCGACAAACAGTATAATTTTTTAATTTTTCGTCTTCACTGATGATGTCTTAACTTTTATCCCGCATAGAATTAGTGAAGCTCTTGATAATAAAAATCGATTGAGTGTGTTCACACCAGATATGTCGAAGACCTTTGATAAGGTGTAGCACAGAAGATTGCTACATAAACTGACTCTCCACTGGGAGTGTCCCCTCAGTTATCAAGTCCTTCCTGTCAGAGAGGTTTATGGCTATCACTGTTAATGGCCAGTCCTCTGAGGCACATAAGATCAATTCTAACGTCCCTCAAGATTCTCTCTACGTTTCTGCTCCCTGCAATCTAGCTAAGATCAGACTCAGATCTCAGATCCTTAAGATCTTCACCTATGGTTTTTTTTTTAATTCAGAATCACCGATTCTCTCAATAAGTAATAAAAACTTAATCTCAGTTTTGCCATTTTTTATATTGATGCTAATATCTTAATTCTTGTACATGAAAAGATATGAACGCTTGACAGTTTTTTTTCTCTAATTGAAAGATAAGGAAATTAATCTATCCTCGAACAGATAATCATAAAATATAATAAACATAAATTGCCTGCTATCTTTGAAAAGATTTGCTTTCGATATACGTATACTTATATATATAATATCAAATATTTTATTTTGCCAATTAAGATCTGTTAAATTTTTTATATTTTTTCCAGTTTGCGCCGAAACTGACGCTTATCCACATCAAATTCATGAAACATTAAAAACTTGTTTAATGTCTCTGTTCGTGTACCTTATGTTATTTGGATAACTTATTCGTAAACAATAGAAATCTAATAAAATTAAAGAAACATATGGTTTGTTAAAGTTACTATATATATATATATATATATATATATATATATATATATATATATATATATGATTTTATAATATATATTATAGGTTAAAAGTTTGGACTCAGCATCTGGATTTAATAGTAAAGTTTCAAAGCTTCTTTCGTTTAATTAACACTTACTAAGTTCGGATGCTAAAATTATTTCACATATTAGTGCATCGCGTTCAGTATTTTATAGGAATTTGCCTAAAATTTTTTATATCTACCTAAGATTACCATTAGATAGCGAAGTAGATTAAGCAAAAACAGACAAAATTTAAAGGAAACTTTATATCAGGTGTCGCAGAAATACCCCCCACATACTGGTAAGACATTAGTGGCAATAGTGTTTTCATCTAGCCAATGTCTTACCATTATGTGGGAAGTATTTTTCCCGCACCATGTACAATAATGGGTTCATTTCATTATTGTTGTTGCTAGTGGTGTTGTTATTATTGTTACGGAATATACGACAAAACAATTCAGGGAGAGAAAATATCCTATGGCCCGAAGTGAGTGAATTAGGAATTAATTTTGAAAATTTCACTCAACGTTCAAGTTTTAGATAATTCTTCGAAATCTAAAAGTTGGTGACATTTCTTTGGGCCATATTCTTTATATTTCTAAAACAGTTTGTAATTTGTTATATTCATGAAGTCAATATGTCATAAATAAAAATAACGAACCAAATCGCATGAACAATCATTTAAATATTCAAAAAAATCAATTATGTATTTTGTTAATAATCAATAACTAGACACATGAATTCTTTTTGTGCTCAAAGCAAAGCTGAGTGGTTTAATTTTAATGTCAGTCCGAACCACACAACAGTTATTATTTGTGTATCTGCACCTCTTTAAGGCTAAAATGGGCACGTGGTCGTGTGGTTAGAAAGTTCGTATTGTGATCATGAGACCCGGGTTCTAACCTCACCATGGTCGGTTTGTCAGGAAGGATGTTGCTGATGTTATCGGACTGGAGCATGGAAAGTCCCTGAAAACCATACCACGAGTTGACTCAAGTTTTGAGTGAAAATGCGTAGACGGAACCTTTTGCTAGCAGGAAGTCACAAGCCATAGAATCTTTCCCAAAAACTGTAACTATGGTTCCCTAGTTATAGTTGCAGTATAAACCACAGGTGGGCTATTGGGTGTTGAATAAACACAAATATGCCCGAGCAAGCGTCTGCAATAGGGATTAGATAGATGCCCTAGTAGACGGATATCCTCGAATACGAGTGGCCAGCTATATATAAGGATAATGTACGCATATTTCAGAATATATTTTGTTCTCTATTTTTCACTATCTAATGCATAACAAAATAAATTACACTTTTATCAAATTGGAGAAGGGTAAAATGTCGTTGAAATTACACAAAAATGAAAATAACTCTGTTATCACATTTTAACAGATATATTTATCAAAATTAAACAAAGAGTGAATAAAATCGCCATTGGCTTCAAAAACAGCCTCCAGGCGACTTCAGAATCTACTGCAACTTTTTTGGATGTCCTCCTTGTTTAAGGTGAATGCTGCCATAATCCTTGCCTTCAGTTCATCTTTCGTGTTACACAGGGTTTTGTTGGTCTCTCACTCAACATGCGCCCCACACGGAATAATCAAGGGGGGGGGGGTTGCAGTCTGGTAGTTAGGTGAACAGATTGAAGGGGTGATATGTTTGCAGAAAGTCTCTGACCGCCATGACTGGGCTCTCCTGCTTGTTTGGCATGGTGCAGAGTCTTGTTGCCAAACACGGAATCTTCCAGCAGACTCATCCAACTCTTTCCAAATCCTCTGTACTGTCCTCAGACTGACACTCAATATGTCAGTTCGTATTGGCGCAGTAGAGCGTACCGTTTCCAGATTTCTAGGTGTGAATCACGTGCTCATTTTCTCATAGACGTTCAAAATTTAACTGCATCTAATGTCCAGTCAAGAAAAAAAAACGTACATGCGTGAAATGAAAGTTATAAAATGGCAACAATTAACCCATCGCACCCTATATATATATATATATATATATATATATATATATATATATATATATAAAAAAAGTTACCTTATTCACGTTACAGAAAAATCAACTTATTCAGTCAACTGGCACTCCTGTGATCGTCAAACATTAAAAAGCTAAATATTAATTAAATATTAATATCTTTTTTACCTACCGGACAGGATATTATTGATAACAGTCGCCCGTTTCATTCTCATTTCCCTTCTGCTGCCCACAAGTAAAGTTTTATGAATTGTTTCCTTTTTAGAATTGAGTTTCCATCTCTTTCGTCTGCAGTTTTCTCAATTTCTTACATTCTTCGTGAACTCCTTGCGTTTTCCCTGGTATTATTGCATTGCTTGGAATGAAATCATTATAAATAGTCATTTATATTAAGCATTGAGAGGGTGTTTATATTTCTATCAATCCAAATAGTTATGATGTATCAGAATTACTTTCGTTTTTTAATGAATTTTGCTTTTTATGCGTGTTCTATGGATGTGCGGGTGGTATGATTGGTAATGGCTCAAAATGAATAATCGGAGAGGGCAGTTCGAATTTTAGTCGACTTAGTTACATTCCTAAGCCCAAATGTACTGTTGAACGTTAAGAATCCATACCTTCTTCCCCAACTATGGGTTAAATAGCAGAGCAGACTGGGTCCTATTGGCATGGTTGGCAACCAGTATAATACGGGAATGTAACGTCAGCTTGCTGCGAGAATTCTTCTCCCAAGAAAATGATGAACACAAGCGCGTATCATGCATGGAAGGAAGGAAGGAAGGAAGAAAGGAAGGAAGGAAGGAAGGAAGGAACGAACGAACGAACGAACGAACGAACGAACGAAAGATTTTTTGTTGCGATGTTAGCATTGATGGAATTTCGACTTCAACGATCATTTCTAACCTTTTTTTCACGGGATATATCACCAGCTAAAAACGCTTCAACTAGTTTTGGTCAGTCCGCTCAAGTGGGTGGCGATGTCTTTAATGTTTGTAACATTTTGTTTTATACCAGTTATCTCCCTTTTACATATAACATCACGTGACAATACCTTTCTTATTAAATTGGCGGACGATTCTAAAATGTCTTCAGTTGTGGCTAAAAATATAACAAAATGCAATTGAGTACAAAATAATAATTTGTAAAGCCCTTTATATATATATATATATATATATATATATATATATATATATATATATATATATATATATGTTAAATAAATGTAAGAATGATAAAAATATAATGCTCATCTTTTAGGTGTGTTATTTTTTTTATAAAAAGCGGAAATACTTTTGATACACCGTAATATTTTTTTCTTTTTATTGCATATATATTACCAAATAAGGATATATTGTTAATATTCAAAAATGTCTCAATTAAACATTTTCGTAGTTCTTAATGTTCATATTTAAAGATTGAAAATAACATGGATGTATTTAAAAGAGGAAATCAGGAAACTGAATCTAGAGTAACATAGAAAATGAAATAGACATCAGTTTAGCGTTATTTGTAACGATTTGTATTTCCAAAGTTTATTAAATCAAATTAAATATTTCTTTAAAATATCCTTGCCTGCATTCAAGTCTACATAGCGATGAACAGATATTGACATTTAGAGTAAGATAACTGTTTGTGCGTGATTTTATATATATATATATATATATATATATATATATATATATATATATATATATATATATATATATATATATATATGATGGCATTTTGGCCGAAACTAGTCAAGGAATCTAAATGAAATAATAATAAAAAAACGAAAGAATATTAATCTACAACCCAGTGTGTCTGAAGATTTTAATTTTTTAATATTTTTTTTTAATTGTTCAAAACAAGATATATATATATAAGGGGGGAAATAAGAGAGGGCATATATATGTATGTATATACCTCTCCCACAAATACACAAACACACGTGTGTTTGTGTGTGTATGTATCTACAAGCTGTATTTCAACATTCTTCTTTGTAAAACCCTATCAAATGTGACTTAGCGCCAGAGACAGACGTCCAGAAGCCGTGCCCTTCTCGAGCGTCGCCCACAACTGGTTCAACAAGTCTTTGATCTTGCTTACCCCGTCCCTGATCCTCGCCTCGGAGCGCCTCCTCTGGGGCGCGATTTAGAGTTATAAATCAGTCACTTTCCATTAGATACGACATTGTAGCAGTAGCAGTCCGGCCCAGATACGGCCGAACTAAGCCGGAGTGGAGAACCGCTGAGACGAAGGAGAGAAAGAGAGTCCCGAAAAGAGTGATTAGCAGCAGGTAGAGAGGCGAGTGTATGGAGGAGATTCTACGATCTCTTGAAAATGCGAACGAACCTGTTTTCAGAGACAGTAGTTTTGAGAACTTCTCGAGATAAGTAGGCGCTTTCCTAAGTGACTCGGTCTATGCTTGATTATACATTTGTACATATATGTTCGACACGTGATTTGAACATTATTTTTGACATGTAAGTATATGGATAGAGAATTCCAGTCTGTGCCTTTGTGTTTATATATGCTTGATTATATGCGTAAGCATTTATGTGTCGTATGTTAGCTACGACAACATATATTTTCATATGCTGTGTAATCTAACAATATACACGCATATTAGTTGTAATCGTTTATATATGTGTGTGTGAAAATATATAGAAAATAGGAAGGAACTGGTTAGGTAAATAATCCAAAGTCCCTTAGTATTTTAGTTATTATTTTTTTAAAATAGTTCTCGATACAAAAGTAGAGCATAAATATAATTATTTATTTAAAAAAAAATATGAATCCAAATCGCGACATAAAAATCTCATGTTTCAAAACAAAGCCGAAAACTTCAATAAATTATTTAAATTAAAGATGGAACAGAGCTTTGTTCCATCTTCACTCAATTTAAATTAAATAATTTCGCTTGAAGATTTTTCAATTTGTTTTGAAACATGAAGACTTTTATGTCGCTCTTTGATTCATATTTGTAAATAAATAATTATATATATATATATATATATATATATATATATATATATATATATATATATATATAGCGATATCAAAAGATGGTATAAAGGCAAAAATGCTGACAGTCAGTGGGATACTGAGAAAAATCATTTAAGGCAACAAGCCTTTGCAATAAAGTGCTCGATATCAAAGACAGAGCATTAATAATAGGATTAAATAGAAGTTTGTTACTCATCTGGTTGATGTTAATTTCAGCATCCCGACTTCAGAATTTCGTAGGCTTACCTGTACAATTTACATATATATATATATTTATATATATAGAGAGAGGAAGGAATGAGAGGCAGATAGAGAAACGAAGACACACACACACACACACACACACACACACACATATATATATATATATATATATATATTTGTCATCCACAGACAGACTGTTTCGCTGTATCACAGCTCATCAGTGTGGCTATATATATATATATATATATATATATATATATATATACACAAAAATAGAAATGATATATTTGTATGTGTGTGTAGTACATTCTAGTAATAGGTTTGAGATAATTTTTCGGTTTATCCATAATTTGCACCACCACAAATAAAAATAAAAACATACTTAAATAAACAATAAAATCAAATACTCTACTCTACCACACAAGATCCCTTTTCGTGTAATTAGGTCCTCCAAATATTCACTAAAAAGTTAGTATACAATTATGAAATAATATCCCAAATTTAACGAAAACAGTTTTTTTTTTTTGCACAAAATCATTGATTATTTTTTCTAACGTCAGTGGATGTCTATAAATTACTATAGGATATGCACATTGAGTTGAAAATCTTTGCAAAAATCAAATAATTGTCGGAAATTATTGATATTTTCAGAAATTATTCACATATGAATGAAATTATTTTAGAAATGTTTCTTTTTTTAAAAAAAATCTTGGTGAAATCAGTTTTTACAACTATTATTCCCACTTATTTAATTTTAGAAAATTTCGAGAAATTCATTTTTGCAGGGCTTAATATTTATATTACCTGTAAGCACACGTCATTGGAGAAATTATTTAATCAGTTTTTCTTTGTAAAACAGTATTTCCGTTTGCAAAAATCTGATGTGAATTGTAAAATTAAAAATGCAAGAAAACTAAGATATTATTTAATTATAAGGCTTTTAATGTCTTGTGTTTATCAAGTATATTATTGATATTATTGTTTTAAGAAAGACTTATTTATAAACTTATTATTTTGTTTATAATTCCGTATTAATTTGTATCGATCACGCGATATTACTATTAAATTAAAACTATTTTTCCAAAACATAAACGTAACAGCAACAAGCTCCAACATTTTAAAAATAATTTTGATTTTATTTTATATTTGTGGACAAGTCGACTTTTGTAAATACGGATATCCAAACGCGGCATTTTTAGAAAATACAACTAGTAAATATTGTGAAGTTAAAATTTATTGGTAATTTTCTAACATTTCCTCCACAAATGTCTTCTATGAAGGCAAAGTTCTTAAAATTCAATAAAATATTAGATTGTTATAAATATTTTCTTATTTTTTATATTACTGGGTAGTTAAAAAAATGATATAAAAAGGCATTCGTCAAGTAATTGTTACAGTTATTATCTCCATTAGAAAATATTCCTAAACGTATGTCTAGCGTGAAATTTATCAATACCTCATAAAAACACCCACCTCCGTGTTAGAAATGCTTCCCTGCAATATTTTATATTTTTGTAATATGAGTTTTAACTCAAATTAGTGCAACTTTAAATCAGCTAAGCTTTCTAAAATAAATTTTCAGAAAAGTATAAAGAAATATACACCAATAATAGTAATAATAATAATAATAATAATAATAATAATAATAATAAGAAGAAGAAGAAGAAGAAGAAGAAGAAGAAGAAGAAGAAGAAAGATAAGAAAAAGGAGGAATTGCTAATTTCCAATTCAGGCTTATAGTATAGGTTAAAATCAGAAATTATATCAAGCGAAAGAATATAACATTTGGTGATACTTGAAATTTCAAACGGAAACTAGGTCAAGAAACTAGATCTCTTCATTGTCAGGAAAGACAAGGTCTGTCAGAAAACTGATAGCGGTATTTCACCAAACCAAATTACGACAAAGCAGAGTAAAGCAATATGCATACAAGAATATTAACACATGATCGAAAAGAATAAATATAAAAGCAACTGTAGAACCGACTGTTAGTGGATCGTTTGTACAAGTCCCAAAGAACGTTAGAAAGAATTTTTAAGAATTGAGATTTTGATAATGATCTATAATTACAGATATGAAAGCATTAATAAAGTCAGTTGTAATACCGAGAAAAATGCTAATGTTCCTCTAAAATAAATCTATTAAATAGTGTGTATCCAGGTTAGACCATTAGGCCGTTATTTGATCTAATGTGCTTACCAGGATATGGGGGAAATGCTAAAACATCATATATTCAATTCAAAACCAATAAATCATTAATCCAGTTTAATTGGCCCATATGGTCAGATTATTGATGGCTATTTTAGAATTGACGCAATCCACGAGTTAATCACTTCATCCTACCCTTTCAAATACCCTGTAAATTGGTACTTGTTGGTTAAGAAAAAAGAAAAAAACGAATGAAATAAAAATAACATATTAAACAACACCGGTAAAATAAATTTTGTATCTAAAATTGCTCTCATGGAAATAGTACCGGATCGCCGATTAATCCGGATTAGTGATATCCAACTGGTATCACACGGTCCACTTAGAAAAGGATACATTTATATTTAATAAAACCCTCTTCGTATGCGAGAAGGATATCCTTCTGCCCTCAGAGGCGACTGCATACCCGAATCATGTGGGTTTGATTTATTGTCTTCCAAGGCATTTTGGGGGTCGGTTCTCGACTCCCCAGACATAGTATTTCAGAGGATTCCAATTAGGGGAGCTGAGGAAACAAATGTGAAAAATCTCAGCCACTCACTCGTGAATCACATGCAATGAAGGCCTGCTTGAACACGTATGGTCAAAGGAAAAGAAGAGGATAAGCATATCATGGCCTTTGTTGCAAACGGCACCCAATAACATCAGAAACGACGTGAACTTTGCATCACTATAGGTCTGCTCAGAGATACTTTTTTTCCTCTTGGAGTCAGTCTATATTTCTGAGATGAGGTATTATGTACATTATTTACATTATTCGGACTATTGTTCTCATCTTTGTCGCCATATTTATCACAACGTTTCGGCTGTTGTACGCTCCGGCCTTCTTCAGGTGGTTGGAATGTTGAACTGAACCCTTTATTTCGCTTACCGGGGTAGACTGTTCTAGTTCCACGTGCCATGTTTGATGGATGTCAGTTATCAGTTATCTCCTGTTAATTTCCCTCTGAAAGTTCTACTGAACTCACACTCTTTGGGTCCTGTCACTAGATCTAACCAACGCCTTTATCCACTGTGCCATGTGTCCTTGAGGACATCTGGGTATGATTTTCTGGGTATTATAAACCTAATGTCTTCAGCAACCATTTTTACAAGTGCTCATACTGCAATTTTGCTGTTATCATTTTATGTTTTTACCAGAGCTCATATTGCAATTATGTTGTTTTTTCCTCTTGTTCACATGGCTACCTTCTAGATACTCACTGTCTCCGAGCTTTTGAGTTTGGCAGTTAGTGGCATGAGCATTGCGAGACTTTTCCTTTCAGAATAGAAGCTGTCATGCTAATGTTCTCGATACGTGTAAATGAGAAATAAACAAGTTAAATTTTGCTGAAAGACACGAAACATTACGTGAGAGCATCTTCTATTCATAGACCTGTAATATTTAAGATGGGTTGTTGAATTTCTGGGATGATCTGTTATCATGATTTACACAATGTACATACGGACTATTGTCCTTATTTTTGTTTCTGTTATCACAACTTTTCGGTCGTTTTTTCCCTACGACCTTCATCAGGTGTATGTCGATCAGGGGAAGCGACAGGGAATTCCGAACCCAACACTTTATCTAACATATGAGGGGAAACTTTTCTCGTTTCACTGCCCTTGTCTAGGAATATCTTGTCTAGTTCTTTTTAGTACTACACAGTTATTGCTCGCCACTTTTTTTTCACTGAGTACGCACTTCCCAGGGATTAAACTCACAATTTCTATATCATCAAATTCAAGAACCAAAACATTCGTCCACTTGGCTATTGTGTTCTCAAATTATTGATGTGCTGCATAAGAATTCTGTTGAACGAGTGACTGAAATATAAAGAGAAAAATACTACGAAATAGTACATGAAACAGACTGCCGCCGTTCGTTGCTGACCACTATTGTATTTTCACATGTTTTATCTCTGATATTAAGCACTTTATCGATAAATATAGCATACACTAAAACTATACGTTTTCTTATATATATATATATATATATATATATATATATATATATATATATATATATATATATATATATATATGGTGCGATGGGTAAATTGTCGCCATTTCATATTTTAATTTCACGCATGCACGCTATTTTTTATTTTTTAGACTGCACAGTATATAAGGGTCAGTTGTGCACCGTCTATGAGAAAAGACCACCATGAGTCAATTCGATCCGCCAGAAAGCTTGAACGACATGCTGTACTGCTTGGCATTCGCATTGGAAGCACCAATACGAATATTTCAGTGTGTTTGTGTATCGAATTGAGGAGGGTGCGGAGGAAAAGTTTAATAAGTAATTGTGATTACGAAGATACGGCAGCTCGGAAAACACACCCTGATCGTTCCGATCCGAAAAGAACTCCTAAATTTGTTGGTGATGGCCTCAGACTCCAAACGGAGGCTTACATCAAGTGTCTTGAGAAGGAAGTGTTGCCTGGGTCAATAGGGCGGCTGCTTTAAGATCCTATGTTTGACAACGGTACTCTTCACCGTGCCACGCAAGCAGGAGAACCCAGTCATCGTGGTCAAACAATTTCTGCGACCACATCATCCATTAAATCTGGCCACTGAACTTCCCAGACTGTAACCCCGTTCATTATAATGTGTGGGGCGCAGTTGAGCGGGAGACCAATAAAACACTTTTAACACTAAAGATGTACTGACGTTAAGGATTATGGCAGCATTCACCAACTTAAACAAGGAGCTCGTTCAGAAAAGATGCAAGAGATTCAACAGTCGTCAGGAGGCCGTGGTTAAAGCCAATGAAGATTTTATTATATAAATTTACTCTTTACTATTTAAAGATAGTTTTGTTTAATTTTGATAAATATATCTATTAAAATGAGATGTCAGTGTTATTTCCATTTTTGCGTAACTTAGGCAATTTATCCATCGCACGCTCTGTGTATCTCTGTGTTTATATATATATATATATATATATATATATATATATATATATATATATATATATATATAAAAATGCTGAAACATACATAGTACATCAAGATATCAAGTATTCTGATAATTAATGAATGGTCCAGCGAGCATTTCATCTCTGGAGAAGGGTGGGGAATATTAATCAGAAGAAACATGACATTATTTTCATTGCTCGGATTATCATCCTCATCTTTGTTGCTATATTTATAACAACGTTTCGGCCGTTCAGGTGGTTTGAATGTCGAATCTGTGCCATGAGTTCTCAAGGACACATGGCACAGTGGATAAACGTGTTAGTTATATCCAGTGACAGGACCCAAAAAGTGTGAGTTCAATACCTGGTTAAGGCGGTGGAGAACTTAGAAACGGGAATTAACAGGAGATAACTGATAACTGACATCCATTAGACGTGGAACCAGAACAGTCTACCCCATCGAGCGAAATAAAGGGTTCAGTTCGACAGTCCACCCACCTGAAGAAGGCGGGAGTGTACAACAGCCGAAATGTTGTGATAATATAGCAACAAAGATGAGAATGATAGTCCGAACAATGGAAATAGTGTGCATGATACCTCATCTCATAAATATAGACAGATACAGAAACGAGACATATTAGATCCTGAAGCACATCAAGAGAATGTAGAGGGTGCTGATAACACAGAAAGGCTTTAGAAACTTCATAACCAAATAACTTTTAATAAACATTAAAATTTAATATTTATTAACAAAAGTTAGGTGATTCTATTATTATTACTAGTAGTAGTCTAAAGTGTGATAGTAAGACTGTAAGTTTTTTACTACAGCCATTAATCCGACCACTGCTGATACTACAGCCTTTACTAATTGTATTTTACTTTTAAAAATGTTAGTTATATTCTAGTTTTTCATATCTCATTTTACGTGAGTAAAAAATAAATAATTAAGTCATGAATAAATTATGGCCGATATTGTTAACTTTTTGTTATTTAAAAGCATCCACGGAATTGGCCTGTTTGTATAAAGCTGCAAAAATCATAACTGATCTACACTAGACTAGAACGAAAAATAACACACGAAGAGGTGCTGTAAATCTACTTTTAATCAAATGTCCAAACATCAGTTTTAATTTGTAGGGGGTGGAGACGAAGGTTTATTGATTGTTTTCGCCACTCCATTCTTACAAGATTGACAGATCGGGAGAAAGTTTGAAATATTTTGACTATCAAAGATCAAATTTGACCCTAAACTAACACCATGAAATCAGTATCTGTTTGAAAAGAAAACGAAGAAGCATTATTATTTTTAGAATTTCGTGGCATTTAAATCATGGCCATTATTTTGTTGGTATTAAAGCCCTGAAATTCATATTAATTAAAAATATAGAGTAAATTTAGTTAAAGTTGACCAATATTCCTGTTTTTTGTGTAGATTAAATGACTGCAATTTTACTTTGTGTTTCAGATTAGAGTGTATGCGAAATATGAGGTGAGATAAAAAAAACAACCTCGAAAAACGACAAAAAATGAACTAATAATAAAACAAAAACAGTAAGAGGGCGTTAAAGTAGCAGGTTAAACCTTGCTACAATGTTGTTCCAAACAGTTTCTTTACTTGCTATCATAACAACGTGACATCTTTGAAAACTTTGCGGTTACGATGTTACTGTTATTAATAAACGCAGGCGACGTTATATTTTACACTCAACATGTGAAGTTAAAATAGAAAAAAAGGCTTACCGCCCGTATCTTGATGCTCACTGTAAAATTTCTTAAAAAAATATAACAATATTAACTTTACTTAATAACAACAAAATTTGTTATATTTTTAAAAATAATACTTCACATGAAAGAATTTGAAAAATACGAATACAGTTAAAATTTATGAGCTAAAGCGAAATGATTTCTTTCTTTCTTTATTTATTCAACGGCGATGATCGGTGAATCATTACCACCTAAAAATGAGTAGCGGATGAACGCATTATTCTCGTCGTAAGACAATGGATAGCGAAATATTTCTACAGAAAATTCCTATACAGTGAGTTCAGTCCTTACTAGGTTGGTAACTTTTGAGATTTTTGACAGACTAAGCTGAGTTGTATTTTGAATTCACATGTGGCATTCGTCGAATATGTTAAAAATTCAGTTCTCATTTTTACAATCCTGTGACAGGTTAAATTAATAAATATAATCTAATTTATCCACGAGTAAACTAGTCACAAAATCATTTTTTGGATACTAATATCACAATCCATTGTCTCATTAAACTTTTCCTGAAACTGTTTCTTTATTTCGTTTCCAGTCTGGTAATTTTTACATATATTTTCGCTTATAAATGCATAGACAGATTAAAAAACGCATATAAGCGATTTACTGAAAGTTTTGATACTCAGGTTAACTACATAATGCTTGCGCATTGGGCGTGTTCACTGTGCCTGATAAAGCGGAAAATACGGAGCGTATTTAATGTTTGAATAATTAACTAACACATTAACGGCGAAATATAAGCATTTCCATTGGTCATCTGCGAATGACGGAAATATATATCGTTGTTTATCGCTTAAACCCATCTGAATTTTCTTTTCTTATTTTCTTAAATAAATTTTATATTTCTTTTATTCGTTTTTACTTGCCGAAATATTTCTTGCTCAATAATTCTCTAAGCTTATCTTAGTTGGATGCTAGAATAGAAAAAATGACTTGTGACAAAGTGGAAGGCCAGTGATGCCTTGGAAAATCAGCATTTAATGTCTGGTACGAGTTAGAAAAGTGAAATCAAACCATAATTTAGGAAGCCTTCCTCTATTCTTCTTATACATTTTGGCAGGGTCGATAGAAGTGTCCCATGCCAGTCCCCCAGGATCCTCACTCTACGACATCTCAATTTAAATAAGGTAATATTTAAAATACAAATTTTATTGCAATATATTTATATAAATCAATGCAGTATAAGCAATATAGGTGAACAATTCAAGTAGAAATGTTGAACACTTTAAGTAGAAAAATTGAAAATAAATACAATGTATCTAAATACTAATTAGAAACATCATTCCATCTTAAATAAATCAACAATGTTTAGCGGCAATTTTTAAAATCAAATTGACATTTTTCTTGTTAAAAAGTTGAATAAATTTAGCACATTCAATATAATGAATAAAAATAGTGAAATTTATATTGTGTTTTTACGAGACTTAGCTTTGAACATACAAATTAACATCTCAGAATGACGTCAAAATCCGCGAAAACATTTCAACCTTCAATCGTCATTTTGACTTAATTTGTAACATATATAAACGAAAGTAGTGAGGTTTGCTTTCCTGGGATCTCCAATCAGAATATCGGGATGTTTGCGAGTAGTAGGCACCGGCTTGGGACTTTGAACAGAATAAATTAATATTTGGGAATTTTCAAATTCATTTTCTACCAAATCAAAAAAGAGCATAATATAGTATAGAATTAATTTAACCCTAGGACACTAACCATCAATTAAAGTTACATCACTCCTAACCATGGGTATATCATACTCAATTTTGAAAATATAAAAAAAAAAAAAATTATTAAATATGAATCTTTATTTGAAATATTTTACATGCAGGCACTTCAATCTTTGTACTTTGAGTTAACATTAATAGGAACTGAAAAACATTATTTAGGTAAGAAAATCAGGTACTGAAAATTGTAATTAAAAATAGGAAAATTTGCGCTAGGTACTATATACCCATGGTTAGTGTTCTAGGTGTAAATTTATTTGATGTGCTGGAATCTCGTAATATTATATTTTAAAAAAAATGATTATTATTATTGAAGCCTATTGAAATAGCTTCAAGTTCTCGATTAAAAGTTCACTTGCATCCCATGCGCAAAAAACACAATAATTTACTTAGATTTTGGAAAGCATCTTTCGTTATCCCAATAAATAATATAAAATATTAACTTACTTTTTAGCTTCGCGCGCACCCCTCTCCAGTATTTTAAATAGGAGTAGAGATTTATCCTTTGTTTCCTGTTTAGGATTGGGTTTCCGGTTCTTTCTAAAGACTACGTCCACACTACACTTCTAATGTATCCATTAACGTTGTTCACATAAATCTTGACTTCAAGGCTAGAGTTAGCCGTTATCTTCCCTACATATCCCTAATAACTTCACTTCTTGACTTTTTTAAGTTAACACAACTCCACACCGTAAAACTCTGTCTTGATTGTCTCTTGGGTCTTGTGTTCGATGAACATTAGTAGAAAATATACTCCATCCACTTTTCAGAGAACCTGATTGTAAATCTGAATTTATTTTACATATTGCAAAGATATATATTCTAAATTAAATACAATTTTACAATGCATGACGAATGGATGCAATCAACGTTAAAGTCAGAATAAAGAAGACATAAGTGAATATTATGTCTTATTTATTATTATTTAATATTATATAAATAAATGACATTTTAGGTAGCTTATGTTAGTTGAAATTCTGCCATCATTTAGATTTCGTGCTCTCTGAAGCAGGACTATATCAAGAAATATGGTAGAATATTTACTGCCCACAGTCTTTTAGTGTATGACTGAGGCCAAAATATTTCTGCTTTTTTGCTTGTATGTTATTTTACAAAAAACAAACAAACATAATATCCGGATATAAAAGAAAGGATATGTTTCACACATTTCTTAGATATTTACATAGCCTAGCCTTGATTGCGCCGATGTGTGCGAAAATAAATATTTATTTTTTTTATTCTTATCCTAAGAGATAACAATAATCACTGTTATAAAAATAGGATTAAATCATTTATTTATCTTGTTGAACATGAGATTTTGAAAAGGAGAAAATGTTTGAATAAGATTACAGTGTTTTTAGTTGTTTTTTATTGAGCATGAGACAAGTTAATAAGATTCAGGAAGCTAGTGAGGATAGATTTTAAGGTATGTATATTCTGGTCGTCAAGCCAAGACTATGCCAGATCACAACAATGAATCGAAGAATAGTCGATATAAGGGAGGATGAATGTACTACAGGAATTCAGTATCCTCCACTCTATCTATCTATCTATCTATCTATCTATCTATCTATCTATCTATCTATCTATCTATCTATCTATCTATCTATCCTTTCCAAAATTCTGCCTTCAGAATAGTTAAGTTATCAATTATGAAGCCATCTCAGAATTATACATAGTTAACCAATACTGAGATAACAGACTAAGGCATAAAATAATTTGTTAAATATACTACATGTCAAGGAAATGGAACACCACACATCTATTCCTCAAATATCTACATGGTTGGTATTTGGAGTTTTCTTCATACATATATATATATATATATATATATATATATATATATATATATATATATATATATATATATATATATATATATATAAAAATCCAAATACTAACCATATATATATATATAAATACCAACCATATATATATATATATATATATATATATATATATATATATATATATATGGGGTGGGTTTGGGTTAGTGTGCGTGTGTTTTGGGTATATGATTGATTTTCTTAATTTAAAGTTAGAAGCACTGCTTGCTAATAATATCAACAGTAGAGGATAGATCTGTATTTTTAAACACTACGTTTTGCCGTAACCGGAGAAAGCAATCAAACAATAAAAGTTAATAACAAAATGGAAGAGAGTATAGGTTCCTGTCTGTGCTTAAATGCCACAATCCGGCTGTGCACTAATAAATACACCGAATGGCGCAATATCAAGCGATTACTTTAGTTCGAAACGAGACAGTATCAGTCAGATTTACGTACGTACGTATGTCTTTATCTATGGGTCTATGATATTTTGCAATTGTCGCAATAGGCATCAAGGTGGCCGCCATCATGCATATATGGAGTTAGACATTATTTAATTTCTTTACTGGGCAAATATTTTTAGTTGAAGTTAATTAAATTTATATTTTGTAGGCTAATTAGCAGTAAATTAACTAGTTGTTGAAACTTTTAAATTTGAAGACTACTCATCAGAGAATTTTCAGTAGAAGATGAACATAACTCACCTTTTATTTTTTCAAATCATGTAATTTTCTGTGTTGAGCATTCATTCAGCAACTAGTCTTACAATATCCAGTTACTTTAACAAGAGTCATTTGCATGCAAGGGTCGATTACATTTCAAACCTTCTACATGACACACACATTACTCCGTAGCTTTAGTTAGTCTATAATTAGTTCAAATATTTGCAGTTGATGATCAATGTATTAATCGAAACTAATTTTGATTTAATACACACGAACAACTTATATTTGTTTAAAGTTTTCCCGATCTCAATCAAAGTCATATGAATCATACATATATATATATATATATATATATATATATATATATATATGTGTGTGTGTGTGTGTGTGTGTGTGTGTGTGTGTGTGTGTGTGTGCGCATGTGTGTGTGTAAGTTTCTCATATCGAATTTTTAGATGCCCTTCGTGTTCTCCCTCTATCAAATTTGAATTGCTAATAAGGAAGATTCAAAGAAATAAACTTTCTATGCTTCATGCTCTGTTAGTCTAGAGTAAAAGCATTTGCAATCTTTTATTTCCAACTTTACTCTGTTTCATTACCGTTCTTTCATCTTCTTCGATACATTTTTATCTATCTATCTATCTATCTGGTTAAATGGTTCACCTGTTTTCAAAGAGCTCCTTTCCCAAATGTGAATTCCAGGTATATGGGGTTTTACTAAAGTATGCTAAACTTCTATCTATCTATCTATCTATCTATCTATCTATCTATCTATCTATCTATCTATCTATCTTGTCAGATTTTATTACGCAAGCCAATGTCTTCACCCTACAACTGGTATTATCCAATCGATGATCAGAACATTGTCGTGATGTAGTGTTTACAAACAATATATCGTATATGCATTTCAGTTTAAAATAACTGTCGTTATTAATTGTTTTCTTGGAATTCAATTGTATGGCAAACAATCGAAGAGCAAAATCCACTTTTTAATTGTTAGATTTTTATTTATAGATTATTGTAAAAATAAAGTCCACAGAAACAATTATCCTTGACATTCTATAAACTTCATTATTTTTTCCGTCACTGAATTCGTTTCCTACTGTATTGACTTGCATCTAGAATGTTTTCTTTACTTGAAAATTGTTTTCTATTCTCCTATACATCTATCTACCTTTATGGAAAGGTTTGAGTTCATTCACGTGATGTGAAAGATTTGAAACTTTGGGGAGGGGGTTCTTCCAAGCATTTAGTATGATGACATCACCGAATTTGAAGGTACCTATATTTTTACACCATAATAACATTATTACAGTATCTTGTTTCCCTTTGGCTGTTATATCTTTATAGATCTGGAATTAAAAATAAATATCAATAACTATGCAATAGTTATTTAAAATATGTTTTGCACTCATAGGATTTATAACAAAAGAATAGGTCACTGAATATACTATGAGAAATATTTTTAATAAAAACAGCTGAAATAATTTGAAATTTACACGCGATATTTCTAATCTAAACTAACAACGGTTTATTAAAACAAATTTTGAACAACTTTGATTTAACTAATTTACATAATAAAATCTGACGTAAATAAATTATGAATTATTTTGATTTAAATAGCTTATGAATTACTATATATATATATATATATATATATATATATATATATATATATATATACGTACAATGTGTGTGTGTATATATATATGTGTGTCTGGTGTATGAGTTTACCAAGGCTCGAACCTCGAGGAAATGAGATGGTTGCATATACATAACTAACCAATTAAACCAACATTGTCTTTTCTTCTTTCTCAGTTTTTTTTTATGTATTTCTTTGCGAATTTGTTTATTTTTCAATCGATATCCATCGACGTAAATATATAGTTCAACTTTTCTACATACATCTGTTCACATCAATCAAAATTTGTATAACATGTAAAATCTTAACATATTTTATAACTCTACCTCAGTGATTAGGCAAAACTTCAGATATTAAATATTGCAAACAGCAACCTGCCATTTGTTTTAAATAACTCCGGTAAAATTCTGTCAAGTATTCGTTGAAAATAAAATTTTCACTATTTTAATCGAATTGGAATTTACAAAGAGGATTCAATAAATTAACTTGTTGCATCACAGAATGAAGTTTATTATCACAATTATTGCTTTTGGTTAAATAACACAGCAGACGGTGCTCTCTAGTCATGGTTGGCAACCAGGCTAGGAGAAGAACAACTCCGAATTCAAAACTGGTCATGCATTACTGGATAGCTACATATCGTCAAAAAATGATGGTGTATACTATAAACCCACTGAAGATTTATGAAATTTAAAATTAACTTGGTGTGTGTTATTTCTGTCGCCTCCTACACGATTTACGTGATATAACTTGTTAGCCGCTTTCAAATAGCTGAGAGTAGAGTAACCTATTCAATATGGAATCTAAAATGTTTTATATTGATATGATCGGAATATAATCTCATGTATGTAATAATAGCAGAAATTGAAATTTTGAAATGAATCAATCATACAGAAAAAATAATCGTAAACTCAAAAAATGAATAAATTTCATCTACCAAATTCCTGTTCAGGCAGAAAAATTTTGGTTATTTCTTGGAAATATGAAAATATTGTATCCATCACACTTGCAAAAATTTAATTATATATTCAGTTATGTAAAAACATATTCTGAATACATGTTGTGTTACGTAATGTTAAAACCCATTATAAATACATACTCTGTTGCGTAAAAGTTATTGAACTTTTTGCGATGAGACTTACATAATGAAACTGGATTAATATTTTCCTTTCTTTTCGTTTCTCTTTCTTTCTTGTTTTTCTTTCTTTCTTTTTTTTGGTTGAATATCTCATTTAAAATGACGATTGAAAATTTTACATTGGATATCTTTTTTAAATGACGATTGAGTATTATACATTGGATAAATGAGATTTAATATGTGTTCCCAATATAATATTACGTCATGCCAAAGTTTTGTTATTTCAAGTTATACAGCACATTTTCACTTCAAATTCATTTTAGAAAATACAATACGCGTCACATCGCAAAGTGCATCATTTGGATTAAACAGATAGATTGAGGTAATAAAAAAGCTATTTTTATCTTTTAAAAACCTTAAAATTATTATAAACAAGAGAATAAACTATCTGGTATGTCAAAACTCTAAGCAAATCCTTTTAGAAGTGCTGTTTGGATTTATCAATTTAAACAAGATAAATTTATCTTGCTAAAGCTTAAAAATCCATATTTTGTCATATAATACTCACGTGTGTATTTTAATACACTAATGCGTATTATATGATAAATATATGAAATTTAGAATTAATATATACCCTTTACAATATGAACAGTTAAATGCGCCGAGGTTTACTTTTTTATGAATGTACGTTTAACATATTTATTTAGTAATTAAACAAATCAGTACCTATTTGTAATTTTTTTCTTTTTTTCACTCTAAGCAAGTCAATAATGCCTACTAAAATGGAAGAGATTACTGAGTGTGAAAGAATATGAGAAAAAAAATTATTAAAGCGAGCGAACAATAAATGAACAGGAATTATGAAGACGGAATTTAAAGATTGACATTGCATTTAAACTTTTAGAGTAAAATTGACATGAAAGTAAGAAACCGGAAGAAAATTCCACCAGCGTGAATTGCAATAGAAGAAACTGTTATCATAGAACTTACGGTTACATCTTGGAATTTCAACTGTAAAATGATGAGTCCTTGCTGCCAATCTAGTACTGGATACTGTGTACGACGGATATATTATTTAAAGAAAAGACATAATAAGATTGAATCTCGAGACATCCGCAAGTATTAATTCGTTGTATTTCATCCAGAAAGTAACGAAAAAGGTGTTTATATCCAGGTATCACTGCTACTTATGCTTCAACAAGCTCACATTTGTACATTTCCAATATAATAAGATAAATAAACGGTGTATTGAAAAGAAAATTTATTTTCCAAGTATATGTGTTCCTGTCTTTTGTTTTTATGTTTCCCCAACTTCTAACTCAGATGTTCATTTGATTCAAGTCACTTGGATCTGTTCCTTTCCATGTGTATTCTCTTGACCAGCTGCGACGAAGCTGAAAAGTCACTGGAGTTTTATACTTGTCCAGCATTAAATAGTTTACAAGGATATACAGGATAGATGTGGGATTTGTATTGAAAGTGTTGCTTTAAAGATGGGTACTTATCCCGTGTCATAAAAGGAAAGCAAGCACGAAATGAATTTGAAAGAAGCGCTGAAACAGTAAAACTGTTTAAATGTAGCGTGACCACTTATAAAAGAAAGCAAGGCCAATAAAACCCTGAAATTTGTAGCATCCTGGCTCGACTGGCAAAACAAGTGTTCGTTGTATATTCGATCATAAAACTTCAAAGGATATATGTATATATAGTATATAATAATTAGTTAGGATATAATGAAATCTAATTTATTTTTTTCTACCCACTAGGTAGTGTAAACAAAAGAAGGGCTTTCTATATCCAGGTCTGGTTTCGCTGCAATGAAATTTCACTCATGTAAATAAGTGTAATATCAGATTTTTAATTGATAATAAATATTGTAATCTAGACATTCCATTTCTTTCGTGTATATATCAGAATTTGCGGGGTATTATCTCAATAACTAAGAAACCGTTTTTTTCTGTGACTATAACCGATTGTGATACAATTATCCGCTTCTAACATCATGTAGATGGCTATTTCAGCTAGTTGTTTAATAAAATATTTTGTTCGTGAAATTGCTCAGAGAAAATGTTAAATCGGTACTGAAAATGATTTTATCCAATGAGAATGAATCTTGTGAGATTCTTGTTATCCATTACATTACAATAGAAGCATTTGCCCTATTAGTAAAACTGCATTTAAAAAAATTCTCATCTGAAATGAAACTAATCTTTTAAGATTCAATCAGACCAAATATTGCCGGAAACAAGATGTAGTAAATGAATGTAAAACAGGAAATTTCAGTCAAATCGAATTCAAATATCCGCTGCTCTCTACAACATATTCTTTTAATTCTCAAGGATTTATTCGTCAAATTATTTATCGTAGCCATATGTATTTTTGGATTCAACAGCCATTGGCTCATAATAATCTTCATCACCTTTTCCTATAAGAGAAAGAAACTGCATTGATTCAGTTGTTGAATATGACGTTCTCATGAGGCGTAAAGTTCTAAAAATACTTACATGGCCAAATGAACGTTTGCTTTGCAACCAGGAGACCCGTTTTCAAATAAACACCATGGTCGATTTGTCAAGGTGAGACTTCTTGATACTATCGGCCTGGGGAGGCGATCCAAGCATGAGATAACATTGGAAAGTGTTGGAAAACCATAAAAAAGAGTTGACCATTGGTTGATGGTTGTGCTAGCACGAAGTCACAAGTCATCGTGACCGAGTGTACCGGCTTTATTCAGACTGTTGGTAATGCGCTATAATGTGGTCTCTTCCAGAAACTGTAACTAGGGTCCAATCAGTTGCAGTTTATAACCACATGTTAACTCTATGGCTATTGAATGTACATCTGAAGACGTCTGCATCAGGGATTGAATAACCACCATAGCAGAAAACATATTTGGTGATGAGCGACAAGCCATTATACTGGCATATTGAGAACTGAATTCAAAAGAATTCATTGAAACAGAAGTTAGCGATTTTCTAATATTTATCGTCAAAATTTTAGTCGCTGCTGCGTTTTGGGACAATAATTCTCAATAGAATTAACATAGATGCATTTTGAACTAGAAAGAAAGCTTTATTTTTTTCACATACACACGCACAAACACAACACACACACACACACACACACACACACACACACACACACATATATATATATATATATATAAAGGTAAACATAGAAGTCAACACTTAGAGGCGACAGTCTGTTTCATGCTATATGTGGCCTGACGATTGCATATAGCATGAAACAGACTGTCGCCTCTAAGTGTTGACTTTTAGAAATGTTCACTTTTATATTTACACACGCTCTATCTCTGATATTGAGCACTTTATTCCATAAATATAGCACACCTTAAGACTATATTTCTTTATATTTATATATATATATATATATATATATATATATATATATATATATATAAATACCATCTTAGCCAATCTAAACCAGAACTTCCGTTACTTTCTGAAACCGGTATCAAAACTTCATGCAGACTAGGGGAGTTCAAGGTCCCGGGTTACTCACCTCTTATAGCCAAACATGACCACCTACATCGCCATAGACGCGGACTCGGAGCCTACATGAAGGACTAGTTTCCCTGTGGCAGCGACGCAAAAAACGAGGAACACTATCTCCCATATGTGTACTTCAGCGTGGTACTTATCCATAGTATCACATTTGCCTTTGCTCTCTACTGTCCTCAGGACGAAGGGACGATAATATTCGACCGAATATCTGAGAAGATTATTAATATCGTCATTGAATTCTGTTTGGTCAGCTTTCATATTTGCGGTGACTTCAATATCTGTCATAAAGATTGTCTAGTCCATTCCAACAAAAAAGGTGTTGAAGGTAGATATTGCAGAGACCTCTCCGTCGCCTATGAGCTAAGCTATATCATCGGAGAACCTACCCGGTTTCGGGATAGGACTGAACATCAGGCGAACCTGCTTGTCTCCTTTCTAGCCTCCTGCCCTGAAAAATGCTTATCAAAAGTTTTATCTCCACGAGGCATGTCAGACCATTCTCTAATCAGTATGCGGATTGATGCCAAACCTAAGGCATTCCCTGACGTAACGTTTCCACAGAGCGACCTTTCGCTATGCGAAGACAGACTCGGACAGCTTTTGCTCCTATGTGATGGAAGCTCCCCTCCCAAACTTCTTCAAGCATGCTGCTTCAAAAACTGCTGCCCTTGTCACTGATTGGATTCTTTTTGGAATGAAGAGTTTTATAATCCTCACACACCCACAAAAATTCCAGCAATAACCAGACACTCATCACTAGTTCACCCCTGAATGCGATTCAGCAATAACTCAACGAGACCATTACTTCAATATCTATTGAAAGGAGTAATATAGTTCGGCCCTCACTGCATTCACAACGGCTCCGTAACCGCTGCAAAAAGTTCTCGAAAACGCCAATGCTGCTACCGATGTGCAGTGACCAAAGTATAGTACGCTGCCTTTGTGAGCTTCCGAGTCGGCATCTGTCGAACTCTCTGCATTAGCAGAGAGGAACCCGGACGAAGCTTTGCCGAAGGGCAAGGTTTCGTTCGGGGAGGTAGACAGGGCGTGAATCCGTCTAGGCGGGTTCAAAACGACTATATTTCTGGCCGAGCCTACGGGCTCGGGGATACCCACATTAAACCGGCCTTGTGCCACATTCTATCCTCGTGGGTGGATTGATAAATAATAAGCAATAAGAGGATCATCGAGCACCTAGAAAAAAACAACCTCTTCAGCTACGTGTCATATGATTTTCGGTCGACCTGTTCCAATGCCGACGTCCTAACAACCATCACTCAAAGAATCAGTGAAGCTCTGCATAAGAATATACTCAGATCTTATATATGATGATACGACTATATACGGGCCCACCTTTGAAACTCGCGATTGTCGTTTGAGATTGGTGTTTGATCTCTCTTCCGATCTTGCACAAACGACATAATGGGGTAAAAACTGGCTGGCTACATTCAATGCCTCGAAGACCAAGCTAGTTAAATCCCACCATCGGCGAGCTGACCCAGAACTACTACAAATCAGGATAAATAGCGGTCTTCTCGTGGAAGCACGATACCTTGAAATACTGTTGGGCCTCAAATACACACCCTGCCTGAAATGGAACTCGTACATACGATACTTTGCTAAGAATGCAGGTAAAATGGTCAGATCTCCGTACCGCTCCAGTAAGCATCTGACTCTTCATGTTATCCTCTACATTACAAGAGAAACATTAGGTCAAAAATGTAGTACTGTTGTCATATTTGGAAGGGAACTGCCCAAAACTCGCTCTCGAGGCTTGATAGAGTTCAAAGGGGACCCCAAACCCTCGTAGGTAACGAATTATTCTCCACCCCTCAATCTTTCTCCCACAGGCGCAATTTGACATGCCTACCGCTACTTCCAGGAGAGGTGCTCGGACGAACTACATTCCCTGGTCCCGCCGAGGCAAACATTCAAAGCCAGAATACGCCATGCCATTTACATAGTAGCAGCACATCCATATTCTTTCCGTATTCCATCGGTAAGAAGTTAGTTCTACTGGAACAGCTTCTTACAGCGAACAACTGCGCTGGGTAACAAGCTCCCAACAGGATGTTTTATTGAACAATACAATCTTTAGCTGTTTATGATAAGTCGTAACCATTCCTGTGCACACAATTTGCCTCAAACTTAATTCCTACCTCCTCGTGTGGTGCCCGAGCATTGTAAAGTGTGAACCCTAGAGTGCTATATATATATATATATATATATATATATATATATATATATATATATATATATATATATGATATAACGATATATACATTTAATATATAAAGAACAAGATTATATATATGCACTCTCTAAATATTTTCGTCTTAGGGAAATGTCCCTACTTATAATCACTTAGAATTTGTAGCCTTCAGTATTTACATGAATAGGAGAAATACATTTTAAAGACATTCAATGTTCTTCATTACCTTAATTATTTGATATTCTATGCAAAAATAAAGGCTGATAGAACTTTGCAGCGCCGCTCTTGACAAATCCAATCAATCAAAAAATACATTGTCTTACTAACTCGAAAATGTTTACAGGGTGCCTTGATCGCAAGGTCATCTAGAATAAATTTCTGCCCCGGCTCTTAAAGGATTTCAGCATTCCTGGCAAATCTTCAATTATCACAGCATAGGATATCTGCAGCCAGTCTGAAGATATTATTCCAATCAAATAAATTTCAATAATAAAAAAGTTATGAACCAATATTTGTCGAGTTTCAACTCCTCTATTGCCACCCTTAGTAAAATATTTAATTAAATTTTCTCTCTTTTTTAGTGTTTAGATTTTGAGATATTTGGAATTTATGAAAATGGACTGCCTGAAGTTAGTATGCAGCTTAAACTAATATTAGGCTTAAGAGCTCTGAAAACTAATAAAAACTATTTTTTTCTTTTAGTACATAATATATATTGAAACATGGGTGAAAGGGATGATAAAACAACTGCTGAAAAGTAAAAAAAATAACAAAGTTATTGAGTAAGGAAATGTCTACATTAGAGATATTATAGGAACTTTACAGAGATAAAGAAGGCTGTTGAAAATATAAGTAAGTTGAGATCTCGAATCAAAGGAAAGGGCTTTAAGAACGTGCTTCCTCGAAATCAACGTAAACTAGCGCGAGTTACTGCGAAACAACAACTTTTGACCCGAGCTTAGATCTTTGAAAAGACAGAAATTGAGAGAGTTAAGAAGGACAAAAGTTGTAGAATACTTTGTGAATTTAGATCTGTAAAAAAATCTCCTAGGGAAACTCCTCTCACTAAAACAAATATTTTATAACGTCAAAATTTGGCCAAGAAATAAATGGAAACTGACTTTTCTAAAGTAACGTTCATGGACGAATCTCAAGTGATATTTGATAGACCTGATAAGTCAAAAGGACGAATTTTATCCAATTTAGACGTGCCTGTGGCTAAATGAAGGCAACAAAGAGGCAGTTGTTTTATGATATAGGCTGAAATTGCTGCCAAACCATTATTGGACCATTAAAAGTCGATGAAGGAGTTAAACTGTTCAGTGCTAACTATTGTGATTTTATGAACAAGATTTTCTTTGCATAGTACAAGTCCCAGTATCTCAGTTTCAAAGTGAACTGTTTATTTATGCACAACTATACACCTTCTCATGTATACCCGTAAATTCATTGTATATAACATATTTACAGGAAACAAGATAATGTAATGATCACGATCAAGTCATGATCTGAATCCGATCGAAAATCTATGTTCAGTTATAAAGATGAAATTATATGAATGTGGCAAACAATATAATACCAAAACAGACCTATGGGGTGTAATTAAAATTATTATGTGAGTAATTGAACCTGCTGAAGTTTAAACATTCACAAAATCAATGGATAATAGATTTCTGACTGTTATTGAGAAGAATGGTCACTATATTGATATGTATAGGATTCAATGACTCATCATATGTTTTAATTACTTATTCTGTTATAGATTTTGATCAATTTTTGATGATTTTATGAAATTTTAGTGAAGTAAAAAGTGATTATTTGGTTTTGCCTAATACCTTCAGATGGCAGTCATTTGGAATACATCAAATAACTTCAATAACTTCAATAAAACATATTGATACTATGCAAAATTTTAACTCATGTTGACATGTAAATTGTTTAAAATTGGACAATTTTTTTTCAAACCAAATTTAAATTATTGAAGTTTATATGATTTGCTCAACAACTTCAGACAGGGTATAGTAATAAATCTGATGGAAAAAAAGAAAAAAAATCTAAATGAAATCGGCGAGATTATATACCCGCTTCCCGCCCAAAATGACAAATTTTTAAATCAAAAATTGTCCGCATCACTCGTTTATGTGCATGTGTAGTCGCACCAGCGTAACAAATTTAGTCTAATCCTGTCCTAAAAGACGAAACGCTCCACACGAAAACTCCTACTTTGTCAGACATTTTCCTCATATATATATATATATATATATATATATATATATATATATATATATATATATATATATTGTCATCGACAGACAGACTGTTTCGCTGTATCACAGCTCATCAGTGTGGCGAGACGCCCGGTTGCCTCTAGCTAGTTCTGAAACCCAGCTGACTTGGCACCAGTCGGAGATTTTACCCCTAAGCCGTTGGCGCAGGGAAGAAGGTGATATTTTAAGCTTATTTATTTTTCTTCCCCAGAGAGCTCAACCAAAATAAATTTTTCAGGAGCATATATATATATATATATATATATTATTTCTTGTTGGAAAGTTATTTTTAGTCCGTTCCGGTTTTATGAACAGCACTTTGAATACAGGTCATAGATTTGTGTAGATATTTTCATCATTTGTGTGAAAAAAAATCATCTACGCTGCATTAAGATTTTCTGTGGGGAAATTGTCCAGTATAGACTGCCATATATAAAAGAGTCGATATCACATAATGTCAAGTATGCTTTTTTTTGTTTCTAAGGACATTTTTCTCTCATCATTTTAAAAGAAAGAATTTGTTTCCGCTTAAATAATTGTCAATTTATTGTAAGTTTAAATTAATGGAAGAACATAACTGATGGAAATTAAATTCATTTTGGTGGGTGGTGAGTGGTAAAAAATAATACTCTTTTCCTGTGAAAATGAATTTTGTTTCTAAGGTTCTAATTGGGCCGCTGATCCTGCCTGATAAGTGAAACTGAAAACATTGAGCCTGGTTAATAACGAGATGTGTGACTGCTTGGGAATACCAGCAGATGTAATCATGGATGGGGGGGGATTTCATGGATAATGACCCGGAATTTTTAAACGGAAAGTCGAATTCCAATGTACGTTGGGTTCGTTGAATTCACTTACGCGAAAATACATTTCAGAAAGGTGTAAATCTATTTCTTCTCCCCAAGCTATGGGTTAATTAGTTAGACTTGTATCATTACACCATTATTATCTAGAATTAAATATATTTACAATCTAAAAATATTTTCTGGCGTTAAATAACCTGCAAACGGTTGATAAGCCAACCGACATATTTCTCAACACTTTGCTAAGACATGTTTAACTTATAAACTAAATCCCACGGTAGCTCTAATCAAACATTGCATATAAGAAAGATTTGTCGAAGAGAAGGATATTGTACAAGTTTTTGTTTCAACAGCCACAATTTAATCAAGAAAATCCATGTTTGAGCCTCCATGACGCCGCAAATAAAACAAAAAGCGTCCTTATAATTTTATAACGTTTTAAAGGGCATACTTGTCTTAAGTGGGTTAAGAAAATCCGATGGCTTAAATGTTAAAGTGAGGTTATTTTTTTTTTTTTTATTACGATTGGAGCTGCGTCGGGACCCATTTAGCTTATCCGGTGGATCGCTTTGTAATACGACTCAGAAGTAATGGGTCTCCTTTCTGACTGCCGTTCATGATTTATGGCCTATCTGATCCCCCGTAGCTGGGGTTATTTCTAGGCCTTCCTTCTCGACTGCATCCCTAAAGCGCGGCCAAGTGCGTGCGCGCGCGCGGGCGATTAGTAAAAAACTCACGCCTCTATAAACGCCTTCTGGAATATAAGCGTATAGAGTGGAAGTTGCAAAGTACTCAAACTCATTTAAAAGATATACGTCGAAATCTATGCAAACACGAAGTCACTCATTTACACACACACACACACACACACACACACACACACACACACACACACACACACACACACACACACACACACACATATTGTCTATTAGAATCATATAAAAGTAACTTTAAGTGAAAACATTTGTGTAAGAATAATAACAATAACTTAGCTAGACTATAATGAGACTAAAGAATACTGGCCCGGTGCAAGGGTCTCGTACCCCCCACAAATCTATGATAAAACCCCCACCCGTTCTATGATATGCTCCCATTCTACTACCTCAGATTTCATATAAAAAATCAAATTTTATTGTAAGCTAATTATGTACAATAATTGATCACACGCAATATAGATGAAAACTACAAAAATTTAAAATAAATCCAATGTATTTAAATACAAATTAGAGACTTGTCATTATTGAACATTCCATCTTAAATAAATCAACAATATTTTTTGGCAATTTTTAACATCAACTTGAAATTTTTCTCATGAAAAGTTGTATAATTTTAACACATTCAACATTATGCATAAAAATATAGTGAATTTTATATCGTTTTTTTTCAAGACGTAGCCTGAGCAAAAACAAATTCATGGATTTAGATAAAAAAAAAAATGACCCCTGCATGACGGCGAAAAATTTAATCCTTTAATATTTGTGCTTAGTTTAATTTGTGTCGTATATAAATATAGGTACAAAAAGGCAAATGTTGATGAAATAGCGAGGGTCGCCAAGCACTGATCGACTTGCCAATGTGGGTGTTAAATTCTCCAAACATTTTCCTGGTTATCCTTCCCAAATTTTTACCCCTCATTTTCTGATTCTTTGAAGTAGCTTCATTTTATTTCCTGTTCTACTTAAAACTTCCTGCGTATCACATGCTATGTCTATGATATTTTCAGAATTTTTCACTAGAACCATATCATAAACACTTCAAGTTATTTCTGAGAGGAAATTGTATTCACGGCCATATAGAAAATTAACTATTTTATAGCAGTCTTGTACTCTATTCTTTGCTTCTAAGGACATTTCCGATATCTTATAAGTTTGATCAACCTTCGGATTTCTGTGTCACACTCTTCCTTCATCGATTCCTGCACTGCTGAGTTAAATTTCTCCAACTTATTGATTTTGACGTTCCCAATATGTAAGTTACAATTAAGTCTTTCCCTTCTACTGACAACCATGTACTATCTTACAGTTTTTATTTCCTTAATGCAAGTGTTCATCTAAATAGTGGAATAGGGTTTCAGAGATCCAACCCGTGCAACAATATTTTCTCAGTTTCGCTTTGTAGATTATGAGTAATGTGTGACACATTGATCTCATGAAAAAGTCTCAATTCAAAGAACATTTAATTAAAATTTTAATGTTAAATTGAGTCAATAACAATAATAATATCCAGTATATACACTTATAGGTAGAAGAAAGTTATCTCGCGACTAAAAACATTAATTAAGTCCTTAATTCTGCTTAATATTATAATAGTTAATGTATATATTAAGTGGAGATTATTATTAATGTCTTAATTTTACATTAAAATTTGAATTAAAAGTTTCTTGAATTTTCAATTTATTTATGAGACTACAGTTTAGGATAAAAGGCTGGGATTTGTCCTGGATTCGGAAAACATGCGTGAAACATTATAGTTGTGTGATTTTTCTTAAAATTATTAATGTCTCATAGGAACATGAGACCCAGCCACTGATATTAATTAGTCCAACAATTATCGTGAGTTATTGCCGTAGAGCTATGTTAGAGGAATCTATCACAAACCATTGATAGTATTATAGTACGTTCGATCTGTATTGGATGTCGCACTTTTGTAGCTTTGAACCAATCTCAGTTAAACATAGTTAATATCTTTGAAGCTAGTCGTAGTAGGATGAATAAAGAGTCGAGCAAGATTTTGCGGGACGACAGAGTTTAATTGTCACTGAATCACAAAATGTTATGACCTTGAGCTAAGCTGTGTAAAGACTTAAGGATCATGTCGATGTGAAATATTTGGGAAGCCCATTGCACAGACACCTGATGACGCAGTGAAATCGATCTTTATTCAAATGTTATAAAATTAGGTCCCATATCGAACGTAAGATATTTTCTACAGCGTCTTCATAATTTTCGAATTATTATCACCGTTTGTATGCGTCACATTTGCCGTCCATTCTATTCATAAATATCCTTAATCTCCTGATAAAAGTTTGTTATAATATTCACTCATAGATACATATTAACGCCTGATGTGTACAGGCGAATATCACTGGAGACTGGATGAAAGCAAGTCCACTAAAATCTGCTAAACCATTCCAATATTCTAGTAGATGTCAGCAAAGCTGTAGTCTCGAAATTCTGATCATTCACTCGAACTTCCTATTCGTCTGTTCGTGACTCCCGTGTTTATGGCACGGCTCGAAGCGTGCCAATTATTACGGGTCATGCTGTCACCTTAAGTGATGTATATTCACACCAGTAATAAGCTATGCTTTACAATGGAGATTAAGTGATAGCAACTGATTTTTACAATAAAATATTTAGGAAGCACACTGTTTTAGTCAGTCTATTGTCGGGATGATTCTGATAATGAACTCTTTAAAAAAATATCACCCCAAGCAAGGCAATAAAGCCACTCGGACGCAAGTGATGGCTGAGTATTAGAGAATAGGAGATAAACTACTATTAAGGAGAGGACAATAAAAGAACAAGAATTAAGAAGACAGAAAATAATGATTGACATTGCATTTAAACCTTTGAAGTTCAAAGTGGAAATCAAAGAACTGGAAGAGGGATCCACAAACGAGAAATACGATAGAAGAACCATTTCAATTCGAAAATTTTGAGACCTTGCCGCCAATCTAGTACTGCGTTTACATTAATAAAGTCTAGGTACCATAGCGGAAAGTCCATCAGAACAATTACCATGAAAGTATTTATAGAAAAGAAATAGGGAAGCAACTTCTTGGCGGTGGGAAAGAGCCTGAAGATGAGATGCCAGGTCAGGACAAATAACATTGCAGATTCTTTATTTTATTTTATCAAGAATTTCTAAATACATAACAGGAGTACCTGGCAAAATGTGGCAGCAATATTCAAAGCAAGGACGAACAGTATACTTATAAATATGTAAAATAGAACCTAGCGAGAAAAAAAAAAAGACTAGTACGATATAGTAAACTAATTTTCCTAGCTGGAAACCTAGCAGGTAATTCAGTACAATCTTTCTTCTTTATGTTAACTGAAAATCTTAGTTCGAGATGTATTTTATTTTTGATTTATTTTATTTGTTATTTAAAGATCGTTTCCAGTGCTGCTATAACCATTGGCACTTCATTTATGTTCCACAACATCTGTTATCATTTTCTATAGGCAAATAACGAAGGTTGCATGGATTTTATTAGATTTTACACATTCTTGAACCTATCATAAATACCTGGTTGATTTGTTGGTACGAACAAGCCAAAATAACTGAATGTCGAAACTATTTCTCATTGGATATAAAATCTCCATATTACGTCACAGGTGACCTCGGGTCGGTGGTTTAGGCGATATATTAGTTGGCTCAACCTGTGTTAGATTCACCTCGTTGCCGTGAGTTCAAGTCCTGTATCGGCTCATAAAACACTGCCTCAGTAGAAATGGAAAATAAGTTGTGTTGACTTCAAAATTTTGATGTTCATGGCTCTTTGCACATACGCGGTAGGTAGGTTATTCTTCTATTCCTCTTATATTCAGTATGTTATGTGAGTGTCAAATTCTCCAAGCAGTTCTTCCTCATTATGGTTCCAAGTTATTTCAGTTGTCCCTTTCCAAGCATAAGTGTATTTTTTTGTTTCCATTTCTCTGAAATGTTCGTTGGTGAACACATGTTCAGTCCATGGTAATCTCACCACCATTCTGTAGAACTACATTTGTGTTGCCTCAAGTAGCTTCTTTATGTGTAAGGAAATTGTCCAGCATTCACTGGCATATAGGCGGACCAATATTACAAAACGGTTCCGCACTCTTTTTTTAAAGAATATTTTCCTATTTCTTAATACATTGCTAAGTTTTAAGAAGGTTAAAATAATACAATAATCAACAGGTATCTGATATTAGCCAAAAGATGGACACCTGAAGATGACCAAGTGTACTTAGCTGAAACGTTGTGTCTCTAATGACATCGATAATAATGAAGATGAGAACAATAATTATAAATAATGAAAGCACATTAACAATATTGTTTTTTGTGTATGAGATTCGTCAGCATTCGCAGTGCTCTTAATATTTCTTGGTGTCTGTGAATGATATCCCAGACCCCACCTCCCCTCAGTAAATTTGTCAGCCCATTGTCTGTATTGTTTCTTCTTTTGACCAAATTGGAAACTTGTAGGATTGCAGCGGGATGACCTTAATATATGTCGATATCATTTCAATTTCACTAGAGACTAATTAGTAGTAAATATGCCGACTCATTAGAAATCGAAGTATTATTATTATTATTATTATTATCATTTCTTTTGATATATATTTAATACATATTTCCTTCCGGGTCCCAACTAGAGACCTAAGGTCAGAAATAGCTTCATTACATTTTTCACTGATCATTTTCTAAAAAAACAACAAAAAAAAAAACAGCTAAAATAACTTAAGATCAGACACCATTTTCATAGATAAAGATTTTCGTCATGTGTGAATTGTACTTGCGAATAAAATTGGTTTTCTTTCTTTAAAGCATGGGCTACCAGAAAACCATTCAATGAGTTTATTGGAATCTTTTTCTTTTCCAATCTGAGGGTTCATACTACAACTGGAATTATTGCTGTCCTTATATGCCTCATGTTTTAGATTTCCATTTCATGATCCTTGCATTTTGACAGTTTTTTAAGATCTTCAAAGTTACATTACAATGTACAGGGACAGTCATATCAATATTATTATTATTATTATTATTATTATTATTATTATTATTATTATTATTCACTCAGTGCTTGTTCTCTCTAGTAATAACTGGTGGAATATCCTAGAGATTAAGTGATAGCAATTCTCACTTTTTCAGCACTGTCTTTAACATGCTTGCTGTTTACAAAACAAAATATCTTCTTCTAATTACCAATTCATTTACACTCTTTTCAAATTTCTTCTATCGACAGACACGTCATCAAATTTCTAGCAAGCACATGATCTTTAATTTGTTTTCAGAGATACTTTGTATTATACGGAAATATCGAAAGCCTCTAGAATATTTTTTCTGGTTCTAGTAATCCGTTTGAATATCAAAGTTCTAGTGGATTTTAAGTGTTTTCTTTCTTTACAACAGGTCCCGTCCTGTGCATATACAGTTGTTAAAATACAGCTCTTTGCACAGTTTCTAGTCGAGCATTTCTTCCACTCACTCATGTTTATTCTTGTCTTCTTTCTTGGCTAATTTACTACTTTTACGGGTCCTATTCATTTCGACACTATCTACATTTCATTTTTCCTTTGTTTGCTCTGTTTTCATTTTATACATTCAGTCCTTACGATTTTGTAACGGAATGCAATTAAGATCAATTCAGTTTCTATCTTTATTACCATTACGATCCAGGAACATGCAGGTTGACCGTATTTTGATTCTAAGAACCAATATTTCCAAATCCCTACCACCTTCATTAGTATATTCAGGACTATGGCACAACAGTCGGTTAGGAAATTTGATCCATTACATATCACATACAACGTTTTAATTGACGTAGGTGGGTGTTAATGTTTTCTGGGAGTCAATAAATTCAGCCATCGATTTGTTTTCGTAAATTCAAGCCAAATTCATTATCAAAAGACATGTGCAATCATGATGATGAATAAGATGGTCGAAAGGTAAATTGAACAACACACACACACACACACACACACACACACACACACACACACACACACACATATATATATATATATATATATATATATATATATGAAAGGGACAAAGTCCGACAATTATTTTAAGTCATTTTGTATGTACGTTTTTTATAGATGCAAAGATTTAAGTAAATGCTTTGTTTTAATAAAAATGTCGTTAATATTGTTTATTATAAACAGAAAATTTCCTTAAATATTTGTATTTATAAAAAGAACGTATAAGCATGAAAAATGTCTTTATTTATATATATATATATATATATATATATATATATATATATATATATATATATATATATATATATATATATATATATTATATATATATATATATATATATATATATATCCGTGTATGAGTTCGTGTATATTTATGATCAATTATTTGCGGCAGACACACACATATGTATGTATATATATTTGCAAAATTACTGATGTCAAGGCTGACAATCCACGTAACAGCTTTTTTATTAATAATTGAAAAGCGAACACGTTAGTATATATATATATATATATATATATATATATATATATATATATATATATATATATGTAATTACGAATAAACGTGTAAGGACAAGCTATCTATTTATCCCTCTCTCTCTATCTGTCGATATATATATATATATATATATATATATATATATATATATATATATATATATGAATGGTGCAACGTGAGATATTCAAGATAAATTCATTAGGCCAGTATCTATTACTTAATGACCAGCAATCAATCTTTATTTTCTTTCTCATTCATTTTCGACCGCTTGTCAGCCAATCAGCCATCTCCACTCACAGCCAGCATTTTATCTTCATCGATGTTTCGCACTTCTCTCATAGACATTACGTCTTTCCTCCATTCTATCGTCTCTTATTTTTCTATCTTTTCCAAAAACAAATTACTTTATGTCAATATCTTCTGTTGTACGTCAGCAGTTTGATTTATTTATGTACGTTTCGTAATTGTTTTAGCCAGTCCCGATTTGCCTTAGATAGGAAAAAAAAGTCATAAGACTAATAATACTAAAACTTTTAGTAAACTCAAATAAACGTTCTTAGTATTCGTCTATGGTGGGGAGGGGGAAGGTGACAGTAAATCAGTTATTGTCAATCTCTAAGAAAAATGAGAGAAATACTTGAAAAAAAGGAAGAAAAATGAATAAAACACAACACAAATTGTCACATTTGTATTACAGTGATGAATTCAGTTTCTTCTTAAATATTAACTAGCGTAGCACAACTTTTACAAAGACTTCACTTTAAAAATACCTTGTGTTATTTGAGGCCACCGTTGGGAGATGAATAATAATAGTTACAATAATTTTACTTTTACTAGAGAGTGCAGTCTACACAGTAGTATAAGCTAGGCTCTCTAGTCTTCGAGAGTCGCCAATCGAGGCGAACGACAACTTTGAATTAAAAACTCGTGTAGAAGACAAAGAGAAAACACTTTACAATCTTTCCCAATAATTTATAGAATTTCTGAGATCATAACGGAAAATGAATCTGAGGAGAATCATAATCACCCACATTCTGATTGGTCACGGCACATAGAAAAAAAAAAGACAAAAATATTTCAAGGAGTTAAGGTTAGTAACCATTGTGTTACCTCACTCACCATAATGGGAGATATTCAATTTAGTTTACTCATCATGTGTCACACCCAGTGTCATTCAAACATAGTACACGACTAAGATTTTGTGCGATAATCTGTTTGACCCTTGCCCTAGAGTAGGTTCCATAGTTCATAGTTTAACCTCGATTCGTTTACTATAAAGTTTCATAGAAAGAATTCTGCTTGTTATTATAGGAGAGACAACAATGCTCACATTTGTTCTCCAACTAATAATCGTTTGTAAGTCATTTGTATTCTTGAGAGAAACAAATATCTTACCATAAAAAAGCACTCAATATAGGATAATCGTAAGTAAAAACGTACATTGGAGCTGCTTTTCTCTTTGACTAACTTTAAAAAAATAACAGAACTGTATCAAATTCCAAAATTTCATTTATTTACAGAATAACTCCGATACTTTCAATTGTAATAAACTCATTAGTGAAACTGAAATGTAGAGAAAATAAATTTGTGGTAATGTCGGCATAGAAATACTGAGAGCGTTTTGTAAAATTTATAAACCAGTGAGATAACAACTCTTCATAGATCACAGTGACAGGACCAAATGAATGTGAGTTCAATACCTGGTTAAGGTGGTGGAGAACTTGGAGAGAGGAATTAACAGAAGATAACTGATAACTGACATCCATTAGACATGGCTCGTGGAATTAGAACAGTCTACCCCAGTGAGCGAAATAAACGGTTCAGTTCGACATTCCAACTAAATGAAGAAGGCCGGAGCGTACAACGGCTGAAACGTTGTGATAAATATGGCAACAAAGATGAGAACGATAGTCAGAACAATTTAAATAGTATACATAATACCTAATCTCAGAAATATAGACATAGATAATTGTGTAGTTCGATAACGAGTAAAAATTGTAGTGCGGAGAGGCTTTATAGATAAATTAGGAGTAAGACAGGTGTGAATAGGCGATGTTTGTCATTGTTCAAATCTGAGGTCATTGCACTCGACTCAGTTTTCAGCATTTTTTCTTTTTTGGTAATTCAGTTAGTGAGTGGGCAGACAAGATGTCGACACTGAATGCAACTTACAGCACCCGTCACTTCTCAATATGTTTTTTTTTTAATTCTCGCATATTGTAAGATTAGACTTTCATAGTCGCACGAAATATGTTGGCAAAATGTAAGCTTTAAGAAAGGTATGCACAAATAAAAACATGAAATCGACAAAAAAAAACAAGACAAAAAGAACAAAGCAAAAAAAAAAAAACAAGGGACATGTTAATGCACGCAATGACATTTTGCATCTACAAGTGTCCCTTAACAAGGGACTAGGTCCTCAGACGTTGTGTCCTCTACAAGGCATGCGTCATAAGAGCCATTAAAACATTTATCTGTACCCACTGTAAGAGAATAATTGGAATTCACAGACACATAGGATCACGCACAGTTATACGTATATATATATATATATATATATATATATATATATATATATATTATATATATATATATATATATATATATATATAATCCTGCATATGTAACTTTTTTATATGTTTTCTTTGAAGACGACTGTCAAGTCATTGCTATTAAGCTTTATATCCAATTTTTCTTGTATTCGTACAAGCATTTTCTTCTTTGTAAATTAAGTGTGTAAAACTAACCAAATGTTCTCTATGCTTTTCTTATTGCCTGCCGGGTCCTGTAATTTAATAATTTGATATTTGGTAGCAACCATTATTTTATGCAATTTCTATTAAAGCGACTGACAAGGACCTGCAGTTAAGCCTTTTATTCAGTTTTTATTGTATTCGTATTTGTACGAAGATTTTCTTTTCCACAATGGATCCGAGCGATTTCGACTATTCTATTAGCCATTATCAAGGTTTTCCTTTGTTTAACTGAATTATATATATATATATATATATATTTATATATATATATATATATATATATATATATATATATATATATATATATATATATTGCTTCACTCTTAAATTGCAAAATTTAAATTTATGTACATTCTTCCTGGGTAAGAAGTTAAACTACATCCAGCAACAAGGCCTCTGATCAGGAGGTTTTGAAGAGCGTGGAACCACCTTTTAATTGGTGGTTTTCTCAGGTCCAACCTAACCCGGGGTGGTAGCACCTGTTAGGTTCCCAGCTATGGACAAATAGTTAACTATTACCAGCAATAGAATTTTGAAAGAAAAGTATTACCAGAAACAGATTTTTGACAAAACAAAATATTACCAGCAATAAAAAAATGTTGTCGGCATTAAATAACCCATTCAGGTTGATATGCCATAAAACAAAATAAACCAAACCAAATCATTTATATACACACTCAGACATACACACAAATATTATATATATATATATATATATGTGTGTGTGTGTGTGTATGTGTGTTTGTGTGCGTGAATGCAATTATGCATTTTCGTGCACGCAGTTATATACATAGATATGTTATAGATATGTATTTGTACTTGCAATTATATTTTTAAATTAATGTTCACCCTTAAAAGTTCGAGGGACACAAGTTAGGGGTTTACTGTTAAAACGGTTATGATGAACAAGCTGTGATATAAATGAAATAATATTTAGTAGCAAGTGAATGATATCAGGATAGTTGGGTTAGATTGACTCTTGACATGAAGGGGTTAAAATTGTAATATTCAGGGAAGCACCCACGTTAGGCTCTGTTTCACAAAGTGGAAGTTCTTGGAATAAAGCTGACTGTTTGGCGTTTTCTTCTTCCATTTAAAATGTGAAGGAATCGAGGTGATTCCACTCCTTGGAAGTAGCATGATTTATCCTTCTGAAATTTTGAAAGTAAAGAATTAGAAATATTTATGTCTTAAGATTGAATTATTTTAGCTAAAATTTACCCTACGCTTGGTTTTAATTGTCTATAATTCCATGCGTTGATAAACTGTTCATTTCTTCAAATTCATTCGGTCGATGTATTTACCATTTTCAGAGAGGTAGAGAGAGAAAATAAATTTCACTTATAATGTTTTGTCGACGAGAGAATGAAATATTTTCTTTTGATAATTATGATTACCGGTAAGAAAGAATTTGCAAGTTAGGCGAACGGATCAGTGGTTTGAATCTTTGCGTTCCGTTTCCGAAACCCGTCTCACTTTACATTCAACTTTAATATTCCAAAATTTAAAGGCAACATCAGCCATTATCTTCTGTCTTCTTAATTCCTGTACATTTATCAGTTTCTGCCCTCAAAAATGTTTCCTTTTTTCTCATATTCACTGGCACTCACTAACACCTTGCGTCTTAGTGGTTTTATTGCATTGTTTGGGGTGAATTGATTACAAAAAAGAAATAGCTTAAAAGTTAATGAAGTTATATTGGTGAGCATCTCCATGTACTTACTCACACCAATATTCACACACACATGCATATATATATATATATATATATATATATATATATATATATATATATATATATGTATTTGTGTGTGTCTTTTTGTCTGTGTGCCTTCGCGCGTGTGTTTTAAAGTATGCTGTATTTATTGGTTAAAGTGCTCAATAAAAGGGCTAGAGCTAGGGTGTGACGATTGCATTTAGTATGAAAACAGACGGACGCCTCTGTGTGTTGAATTCAATGTCCATATATATATATATATATATATATATATATTATATTTTTGTTCTGTTGTAGTTATATTTCTCTCATATATTGTCACATGGTCTCCCTAATAAATACTTATCAGATTACTGCGTATTGATTGTTCTAACCTCGTATGTATATATGTACAAACACATAAATGCATAAGTATAAAGATATATAATTTTCACACACACACACAAATATATATATTTGTGTGTGTGTGTGTGTGGTCTTAGGAAAAAAAATCCGAGTTGTATCAAATGTCACCCTATCAAATGAATTATTGTAAACATTTATCATTAAAAAAAAACAGATAAGTTGAAATTCTCATGGTATATTTATCAATGAAACATAAGTGTACCTTTGAAAGATTTACCGACATCTGTTGTTTCATACTTATTGTGAAAAGCTTGACTTGTATCACAAAATACGATGATAATGATGATATATATATATATATATATATATATATATATATATATATATATATATATAAAATGTACGGGCACACAAAATCCTGTTCAAAAAGCTAGTCTCTCCGTATTCACTATAGTATTCATCAGGGCGCTATGTGCTTTTTTCTGAAATTTCGAGCAAAACAGAAGACTAAACTTCTTGGCTGCCGTCTATGCTATTCCTACTGAGCTGAGTTGTATCATTTTTTTATAAAATAATAACTGTCATTAATTTTTGAAAATAAAACAATTCATTTTTTTTTTAGCTTCTTAAACTTTTATATCTTCAGAAAAAATTATACGCCTAAGAAATATAATCGAAAAAATAAGTATTTAAAAAGTAAAAAAAAAAATCAACTTATGAGTGGATGAAGTAAAAAATATTCCACCAGGAATCTTTAAAATTTAATTTAGGATAAGACCCCTAACTTTTAACATGTGATTTACTGTCTATACTTATTATTTTATAGTGTTTGGCTTATAGAATCGTGAGCTATGTGCTCTTTGTACGACGCATAATTACGTCCTTGTGTCAGACAAAGCGAAACCCAATAAATATGTACAAGCACATATATGCATCCATATACATATGAATACGTAGACATGTGTCTAGAATTCTGCAATGTACAAAGCTTTGCACTGACGTACACAAAGTTAGGAGAGTTGCTTTATTTTTAATTTGTACAAGTCGACCAGTTAACTATAAAAATGAACGGCAAATCATATGAGTTTGATCACGTCACACTGGCTGTTGCTTAGTCACAAATATTCCACTCATAATGGACATTATGCATAACTGAGTTGACACCTTGACATTACTGACCGCTCACGTAGCGGTCGAACTTTAAGAATCAGTGCGATAACTATTTTATGCATTTCACCTTGCGGCAACAATAGTTATTAACGTGGGACGATGACAAAAAGATTTTTTTCTTTAGCCATTTCGTGATTTCGATCAGAGAGCAGGGTATTATTTCATACGCAGTACGTTATATTGAAATATATATATATATATATATATATATATATATATATATATATATATATATATATATATATATATATATAAACTGGAAAGATTAAAGAAAATCCGCTTGATTTTGACACAAGAAGGCTTGTTCAGACGGGTTTCTTTAAGTGCAAATCATATCGTTTATACGTATTACATTAAAACGTACAAGCTTACACCCATAAATGCACTACTGTATATAGATGTACATGCACACACATCACACAGATACATGTATATACGCACAAACAAAAAAGTATATTAATCACACGCACACGAATGTACGAAGTGATCGTGAATTCCTCGTTTTAAAAGCCACTAGAAAGTCACAGAGAATAAAAGCAGTTGATCAACAGAAAACTATACTCTTCATTTGAATTAAATTCACTTCGAATTATCTGGAAGATTTTGAAACTAAAACATAAATCTTAGCAAAGAGAAAAGCTGGGGCACAAAGCTTTTGATTGAAATGCATTATTCTTCATGATAATATTATTGAAAGACTTGACGTTCACCCCAATGGTCAGGTTGTGTTAGCAAGAGGCTTAAGGTTCCTCTAAACTAGTGGATCCCAAATATTTTTCAACCAGCGTCCCCGTTGAGCACAAAACTTTTTGTCAACGCACCACCCCCTGTCGAATTAAATTTCGAATATTATACTGAATTCAGTTGTGATAGCAAGATAGCACTTAGGTATTAATGCAAAAATAATTTTAATATTGTTTTTATTTTTATTGTAAATGCCAATGATTAAAATGCTAAAAACTTATTTGATAGCTTATCACATGGTTTTCAATGCGATGTTTGATTTGATGCTTACAGGAAAAGACTCTTACTCTAGGTTCCACACTGCTTAGAAGTAATCATAAATTTTCTCGATTTCTAATTTGCAGGCGGTTCCTTTGTTTACTAAGAACATTCAGCCATATAACAGGTTGGAAAAGCAAGTTTTATCTATTCCAACTGCTTTAGATATATTTCAGTAATTTCTTTTTTAGCCACTATTGAATTATTTTTTAAATTTTGAAAAAAAATGGATAAATGCCCCCAACCTGAGTATGTTCACTGCCCTACAGACGAAATAATGTGCCCCCTTTTCAGCATAACTTATCCCGCAAGGGGGCGCTAGCGTCCACGTAAGGAAATACAGCTCTAAACTCTATCATTCTCCTTCCTGTACTGCCGCGTCGATGATTTTAATTCCATTTTGGATTTCTACTTGTTTCTATCTCTTGTATTTTTGCAGCAGTTTGAAATGCATTAGTCACATATGAAATAATAAAAATAACGACAAATGCCTGTTGCTCTACCAGGCATGGCTGTCACTACTTCTGATTTTAAGTGATTGATACGGTTAAGATATACCTGTTTAGTCTTGGTGAATTGGGCTACAATGTTTATCTCCTTCTGTACCAAAGTTTTGCTTCTCACTTCTCTGATCATAACCAGTTCTTTACGTCCCATACTGGCTGACACACAGTCCATTTTTTATCATAAATAGGAGAAGAGAGGGAGAGAGGGGGGTAGAGAGAGAGAGAGCATCATAGCAGTGTATCGATAGGTGTTTATTGTTTGTTCTTGGGTGTCACTTCGAGATGCCTGAGTATATCCTCAATCGCAGACTGAACATGGTTATTATGTTTATTATTATTATAGATATATTGACATAAGTACTTACATAATGATAATAAGTAATTACAGTACTTACATAAGTAATGCCTACTGGTATTCTAAAGGGATTTATTGACAAAGATACTCTTTAAATCCTTTTCAAAATTTGATTAATTCTTATTGCATTTTGTTTTATTCTAATCTCGATATGAAGAAATTTAATTCGTTAAATATAAATTCTAATTGGAAATATCTATAGCAGAGAGATAAATCGTCTGTAATTACTACACAGGAAATTTTATTCAGAGTACAGAAGTTGTTTACTTTAAAAAAAAAAAAGTTTGAGTTTAAACCATGGGTTTAAAGAGATTTTTTTTCGAAGTTTCAATTTTCGTCGTGGCATAAATCACAAATAAAGTTTCATGATTGAGTCACTCAGGTAAACTTGATGACTTTGTCATAATTGACTCAAAATTCAAAATGGCGTAATAAATTTTCTGACATCTTTTCAAAATATAAATTATAGTGGCAAAAAAGCCACTGATTTTAGATGATATCAATGTGTAGGATTGTTCGTTATAAAAATTCTCGTTTTCAATGTTTCACAACCGGATATCTACTGATATAAGAAACGTTTGCCTTTAGTCTTTTTCGTCGTTGACCTTAACGCAATTTTTCAACTTGTCTCTCGTTGTACTAATAATATCTCTAATGATTTCATTGCTTTATACAGTGCTTCACCTATGTCATTGCTTCCTAAAAACATGTCCCTGATAAGAGGAACTCTTGACGCCTGGATTTCAAAGATAAGTTCAGTTCAAAGACGAAGGAAAGCGAAAACGATCACGCATTTAGACAAAACATTTGCTACTTTGCGAAGATTTCACATAAGAATTCTGTGGCCACACGATAAGATTACAAGTAATGAAAATATTCCTGTTAGCATCGTTGCTTTCTATCACGTCACAGGTTTTAAGACATGGTTGTTTGTTGTTTTTTCTTTTTTTTTTTTTCAAAATTGCGGACGATTGACTGGCGTCTTTCAAATTTAAATAGCTTTAAATATCAGCTTTTCTGTATCTGATTTTCACTTGTTTTAAACTATTGTTCAGTCAATACAAGCCCAAGAACAACTCAGGGTAAAAGGTTATTGAATGGTCTTGTATAACAAAATAGAAGTACATAAGAAGTAGAGATTAAAAGGATATGTAGGATATATAGCGGTTGACCCTAGACATAAATAGGATAAGATTGTAGTGATCGCTAATCTGTACTGAAAGTAACGGATAATGGGGAAAAAAGCTGTCTTCGTGGAACATCCTCCTTACCTAAGAAAGTATGACTCGCTTCTGTGTAGGTGGTTGTTGGATCTTAATTATAAAGATCTGAATTGGCGGAACTAAGCAATGTAGTTTGTCAGAAATTTTCATGGAAATATTTATAGTGTAACGCGAGGTCTTATCGACGTAAACATAAACTTACACCATTGAAGCCCTAAAGGACGAAACGCGTCACACAAAAACTTTTTCCACATATTTGCCCCAAAATTTGGCTTGATATATAAAACTTTATACATCTTTATCCGATAATATATATATATATATATATATATATATATATATATATATATATATATATATATATATATATATATATATATATATATTTATAACTAAAAGAAATCAGACTTCCCTATCTAAATATTTTTGGCATCTGAAGGAAACAAATAGAACACCTAAAGTTAAATGGAAAATTATAAACAGGGCTAGAACATGTAAAACTTGGGATGACCCATGTCCTTTTGCCTCCATGAGAAATTGCACATTATTAAGCTTCTAAATAATAATAATATATTAAACAATAGACATGAGTTAACGGTTTTTTGTCGACATCATCAGATTCATGGTTTGAATTATTAGCTAAAAACAAGCATACAATATAATAACTTTTATAATCCATAGCCCAAATAAATAGTTTAAATACCCTACAAAAAAGATAAGCCTTTATGAAGTCGTCAAAAAACAAACGTTTCGGCAAATTTTTTTATATGCACAAATCCCTTTCATAAAAAATTTAAAAAAAATAAAAAAAAAAAAAAAATAAATCTCCATAGACACGCAAACCAGACTAGAGTTATACTTCTTCCGTTCCAAATTTAGACACCCCCGCCTTTCCCTGACTTGACATCTAGGAAAGTTACTCTATACTGATACTTATTATTAACACCCAACACACGCCTACCCAATTTAAACAATTCGCCCTAGCTGTTTTACCATGGAAATTTTTATTTCAATTATTAAAACACGTAAATTTCAGAAATACGTTATTCCAAAAAAAATTTCGCTTGATGATGGAACAGAGCTTACTTTAACTCAATTTAATTCAAATAATTATATAGAATTTTTTCGGGTCTTGTTTTGAAACATGAGACCTCTTATGTCGCGAGTTGGAATCATATTTTTAAATAAATAATTATATATATATATATATATATATATATATATATATATATATATATATATATATATAAGAAGGAAACGCGTTTCCTGCTCTGAGGAACATTATCACGGCAACTGCAAGCATTTATTTTGTTGCACGCGTTTATATACAACAGCAAGTATGTCACTGGTTTATCAAGGCTTTTAAATTTTAGAACGTTCATGAGTATTCATCAGGTGGTTGAAAGTTCAGTCAGAACACGTGTAATATTCAAGAATTCATTTTTTTTTTATAAAGGAATATTGCTTAATATATGATCAGATTGTTATAGGGTTTGGGATGAAACGTATTCGGGCTTTCTCTCGTTCTTCTCTCTCTCTCTCTCTCTCTCTCTCTCTATATATATATATATATATATATATATATATATATATAGAAGAAATATACCCTTAAGGTGTGCTATATTTATGGGATAAAGTGCTCAGTAACAACAATAGCTCTTTTATACAGGTTTCATTGACGATGACTAACAAGATAAGCTTTTTATTGCATATTTCTTGCATGCTTTCAAGATGATTCATTTTTGGACATAGATTGTCCAAATTATCTCTGGATCCTTGGACTTCTGTATAACCTATTAGCCATTGTGAAGAATGCTTTTGTTCGTCTTCATTTGTAGATATTTTTAGCAATCGAAATTCATTGACACAGTCAGCATATTGTGTGTGTGTGTGTACACAACGTTCTGTCATTTGTTGTTCCAAGCAACCTTTACGCCGTTACTATCCCTCCTTTACCCCGATATTCCACCTATTCACATCAAATCTTTAGACATGTCAATCACAGTTTCCTTCACAACTACTTTCGTTCAATATATTATGTGAATGTTAAACGTTTCCATGCCCTCTTTCTCTCTAATATGTGGCAGAAATTTAAACTGTCGATTTATTTATTTATTTTATTATAGTGAATACTTAAATGAATACACAGAATATTTTTCTGAAAAGTTTCATTGTTATCGATGAAAGTGTAATCGAAATACTACTTTTATAACATGCCTGTCAGTATATCGGATAAATTATCATTCAGTCACGGAAATTTTCATAAAAGAATGTAATGTGATTTATCTGCAATACAAAATGGATTGTATAATTTTATACGTGATCTGCTTGAAAAACTGCGGTTATCGTATACATGTAATAGATTAATGAATTCTTGACTGAAATTCAAAGGTCGACATATAAAGAGATCAACATTTACACAGGGATAAAGTTCTGTCACTCACTATTACTATAACCGTCATTAACAATGTATTTTCAATAAAAGATGTTGTCAATTAGTTTACAACAGAAAACAATTTTCAGATTGAATTAGATGGTAAGTCGAACGATCACACAAGGAAGAGTTCGACTCATCTTACTTCAAGATTCACATTTCCGAACGGCAAACCGCAAACATTTTATGTAACCAAAAAGCCTCAAGCGATATAAGAATATACGGAATTTTGGTACTGGAACAGCTTCCACCAACCGGCGTTTGAAGTCAGATGAAAGTGGTTATATTAGAGGCTACTAATCAAAGCAGTCTTGGAATAGTTATTTGGAAAATTGATATTACATAATCAAATAGCTGTCAGTATATTTGGAAAACGTAAATGTTACACTCACACATACATACACACGCACGCACGCACTCACACACACACACACACACACACACATATATATATTCAGTTGTATGAATATGAGTTAGTTAGAATAACCCTGGGTCACAAACTCATATTCATACAACTGAATAAGTTAGCTCTATCACTGATATTGAGTACTTTATATATATATATATATATATATATATATATATATATATATATATATATATATATATATCAGTATCATGATGTTGATCGGATAAAGAACGTCTTAATCGATCATCAAACCATATGTTAACGATTATCTCTTAGTCTTGAAGCAACCAGTAACTAAACAATAATGATTTCCGTGTCTCCTCTGTTTATACCTAAATGCACACTGTCTTCCAAATAACAGGCTTTACTCCCAACTTACACACACATGCATGAACACACAGACACATACACACACATAAACACACACGCACACACGCATAAACAAGCGCGCACACACACACACACACACACACACACACACACACACATATATATATATATATATATATATATATATATATTCTGAATTTTATGTTCAACGCAATAATCAGGTACTGACTGAAAACTCAATCAGCACCCGACGATTCGTTGTGTATGAAACTCATGGTTGTCTTAGCAGCGAGGAAAAAGTATATTTATTTTTAATATGAATTATAGCTCTATTATTATGCATCGAGCACTTTTAACGGCATTCAATGTGCGATATTTGATATGCATTTATAGACATATGTGTGTGTGTGTCTTTACATTTATTACAAAACTCTACCAAGTATCAGTGCCGTCCCCCTCATAGTTATTTTCTTTTCACCCGTAATACCATCAATATAATAAGTATGTGATTTCATCATGTCCTTATGTTACACATAACATATAAGAAGTAATTTTATTTTATTTATTCATTCTTTTTTATCATTTTTATTGCGCAAACTATTCTCAAGTGGGTGGAACGGAGTTTATCGTACGATGTGGGGGCACATTTCACATTCCGAGAACACTGACTCCATCGACAATGAATGCAGAACAATCTCTCCGTTGGCTTCTGTCTGTCTATTTGTCTGTCTGTCCATTTGTCTGTCTATTTGTCTGTCTGTCTGTCTGTATGTCTGCGTTCTGTTTATGGTTTTTGATAAACACGGATATAAGAAATTATGATATCATTCACTGAGGTCAATTCCTAGATATTTTGATGTAAAACCACTTGCGCGGATAGGAAGTGAAATATACTTTACGAGTATTGCAGATTTTATAAGGCTATAAAATTACATTCACTTCCGAATATGAAAAATCTTTTTATTTTTACACTATTTACATTATTCGGACTATTGTCCTCATCTTTGTTGCCATATTTATCACAACGTTTCGGCCGTTGTACGATCCAGCCTTCTTCATGTGACTGGAATGTCTGAACCCTTTATTTCGCTCACTGGGGTAGACTGTTCTAGTTTAGTGGATAACAGCAAAAATTGCAATATGAGCACAGGTAAAAAAAGGTTGCTGAAGATATTTAGTTTATAAGACCCAGAAATTCATACACAAATGTCCTCAAGGACACATGGCACAGTGGATAAAGGTGTGGGTTAAATCCAATGACAGAACCCAAAGAGTGTGAAATCAATACCTGGTGGAGAGCTTAGAGAGGGGAATTAACTGATAACTGACATCCATTAGACATGGCACTTGGAACTAGAACAGTCTACCCCAGTGAGCGAAATAAAGGGTTCAGTTCAACATTCCAACCACCTGAAGAAGGCCGGAGCGTACAACGGCCGAAATGTTGTGATAAACATGGTGACAAAGATGAGGACAATATAGTATCACCGTTTTACCAATTTAGCTTTTAATAAATCTGCCGATGAACAGGACTTCGACTTAATTGCCGTAAAGCGTTTAACTAGCTGTCTTGAGGTACGCATACCTACGAGACGGATGCGTATTCGAGAGGCAGAACAACGAACATAGAATGCTTGGAAAATCTAGCACACTAAGAACACACTGAAGTAGGAGAACGTAGTGTGTAACCCACTCGAGAAATTTAAACAAATGGGTAGAAGAAAAAAAAAAGATATAAAGCAGGAAGTAATGGTGAAAACAATAAAAAGCAGAAGATCCATGATCGCTCTTATCCTTTAAAAATTTATCACAGTAAAGTATGTGTGTGTGAAAGAGAAAGAGAGAGAGAGAATAGCAGGTTGTATTGAAGTCAAAATCAAGACTTGAAGAAGATGGGGTTAAAGGAAAAAATTATTTTAAAAAGATGTAAAATTTAAAATAGAAAATCAGCAACAAAAATGTTTGAACTACGGTGTGTTTGAGTGCGCGAAATAACTTTCGAAAGTGACATTTCTGGTGTGATGGAATGAACATTTGATGGTTACTGTGCGTGTCACTTTTACGACAGGTGTCACGTGTGGAATACTCACTCACCCATGCATGCAAGCACAAACACACATACACACAAATTCTATCCCCCCTTCTCTCTCTCTATCACCGACGCATACAGAAGGGCGGGTCTCGTAATTGAAGTAGCTGTATATTTTTTCGTCACTAGCAAAAACTGTTCGTGCCCAGCTAAAATCCAGAATTTTGATTGCTGAATTTCAAGTCAGAACATTATCCTTCGGAAGACAGGTGAAACACAATCTGCACCTCTCTCCTCTATTCATATATATATATATATATATATATATATATATATATATATATATATATATATATATATATATATATACGACTCTCCCGTCGAATTTGACGTATGAGGGTCAAGCAGATCAGTTCCTAGGAAACTGACAGCCCGACAACAGCACATGAGATTGGATTATAGTGGCGAAGGTTTCAACAGGACCATCCACACTTTTTGAAGGGCCAAATACAGGGACCTGGTGCAGCGAGGGTATTAGCACGTAAGTGAATGCAATGGAATCGATTGAAATTCGAACTCGGCTCTCCGATTCCTCAATCTAAGCCGCTACTCTACCAAAATATATATATATATATATATATATATATATATATATATATATATGAGCCAATATTGTAAACCACATTAGACATACCAAATCGTTCACTAATTCATTCATAAATCTACTTTCAAAATCTACTACAACTCTAACTATATTTATATATTAGAACGAACACCATGCCAGAAACAATATGTGGGAAAATTTGAATGGCCCTTTCACTACAGAATTAATAATTATCGGAATCGGCTCCCACGAAAGATTATTACATTTCCGCCTAGAAAAACATGAAAAGCCATGCCAAATTCACTATAATTGAAGAAATAGGAATAGAAAAGATAACCTTAGAAAGATATTAGAAGAACATGAAAACAAATGGATTTTGCGCCTCAAAACACTTCGTCCAGATTGTCTTAACCACAAATTAAACACCATAAATAGAATTAATATATAACCCTGTAAATCAAGCCCTACCTACATTTCTCACCCACACAAGACAGACATGCTTGCTGATGTGTTGAGGTCTCACATTCATACACACCTTCATACTAATATAGACACACACATATCACACACTCACAAACTCCCAAAGAACTAAATGATAACATACACTTAACACACACATCCCATTCCCAGCAACCAATAAAACTGTCAAAATGACCAAAGACAGAATTCTTAAAGTCAAGAATCTCCCATCCTCTATCTTAAAAACAACTTGAAAGAGGTCGTTTGACGAACACAAGGTCTGACCAAAATTAACAATGAAAATCAAATGAAAACTACAGTTCACTTTCTTCAGAAAAAATCATTCACTCTTGTAGTTCATTGCTACTAACAAGCAGGGATTTTTTTCTCCTGATGTTGACCATGCTGGCCGAAACTGGTCGCGGAAACTAAATAATAACAAATATTATTTGTCTATATCTCTGAGATGAAGTATTAGGATTACTTGCATTATTTGCATTATTCGGTCTGTTATCCTCATCTTCATTGCCATATTCACAACGTTTCGCTCGTTGTACGCTCCAGCCTTCTTCAGGTGAACTGAAATTCGAACCGAACCCTTAACCCAATGTGTTTGAAAATTTTAATTTCTTAATATTTTTTATTGTTCAATGCAATATACACACACACACACACACACGCGCGCGCACACACACACACACACACACACACACACACACACACACACATATATATATATATTGTGTACTTAGCAACTTTCAATAAGCTTTTCTAATGTCTAATGCTCTTATAGTTTTCTTTTTGAAGTTCCCTAAGAGTGTGTAGAAACTGTTCGTAATAATTATTGTCCCAAGCTTTTTCGCTCAATTCATTTTTCATTTTCAAGGAGTTCCTTGGTAATACGTTTTCAATGTTTGTTTGTTTTTAATAGGTGTAGATAGGTTTGCCTATCGCCCGGTTCACACGCCTCCCTAAATTTTGAAACGGAATAGAGGATTATCTCTTGTTTCCTGTTTAGGACTGGTTTTCCGATTTCTTCTAATGTCTACATCAATTCTTTACTTCTGATGTCTCGGTGTGAACCCTGAAATTTCATTTTTTTCTTTCTTTCTTTTTTTTCTATTTTCACTAGGATTGGGCAGTTTCGCCTATCGTCCGGTTCACACTCCTCCCAGGTTTTTCTTTAATTAGAAATATGGGTTTATCGCTTGGTTCCTGTTTAGTATTAGGTTTCCGGTTTCTTCTATAGTATTTTCATTCGCTTCTCCTCCCTGTCGTCCCTTGAATCTTCATGGAATTATCTCCTTTTATGTAATGAATTGATTTTTTTTTTTTGAAGTTCCATTGCTTAGTAGAAATTATTATGTCTGCGAGAAGAAATGTAGCTGGGTGTTTTAAATAAATGACAACTTTTTATGGCCTTGTACCGCACGAGCTTCACTTAGTTACTCGCTGTATTTAATTACGAGTGAACAGTGAGTTCGATTCTCACTGAGTGTCCAGATTTTCGACCTTGTGCTACACTTGAGCTTCGCTTAGTAACTCACTGTATTTAATTACGACTGAACAGTGAGTTCGATCCTGTCTGCGTGCCCCATATTTTCGGCCTTGTGCCACATCTAAGCCAAGCGTAGAAAATCACCATAACACAAATATTCCTTCGTCATACTGGCATAGAACTATAGTTAGCGGTTCACTCTCTTTCATCAACTGACTTCAACATTTTTTTCTAGAAGAAAAGTATATATTTTATACATTATTGTAACTCAGACAAAGTAAAAGAAATATTAAAAATGTAAAATGAAATATTTAAAATTAAGAAGTCTTATACTTATCTTGTTCTAATGAGAATGCGACAATTACTAAAATAAATGAAAAAAGACTGTTTGGTTATACTAAGAAATGAAATATAATATTCAAACTTGTCAAACTTTTGCCAACGATATGACTAAAATAATTAATGACGTAACTAAAGATGAAAAAGTTAAGCCATTCCTTTCAAAATCTCAAGTTCCGGAACGAATGAGATCATGTGGAGGCCAGATTTGGTGTGTGGACAGTCGTCTTAAGGCTCCAGTTTAAGACAATTGCCACAGATTTTAATTCTTATTTCGTTTTCTACACTTTTGCCTATGAACCTGAGGTAATAAAATAAGCAAATTCTATCTCCCCTCTCGCTTGTAACCATTCACTATAATAAAACGGACGTTTTCAGCGCTGAAACTGAACTAGTCGAATAAAGCTTCATAAGCTTCTAATTAGAGGGTTGCTATATTACAGTACCCTTAAGCAAAAATGAGTGTTTCGCCTGGTATTTTTTTATTCTTTACTATTTTTAACTGTTTTCTATTTATTTTTTTTCTTTAATTTATTTCTTTTTGTTGAATTCAAAAAAGGTTCTGCCAACTTTGATTTTTCGATGATTTATACTTTCATATTTGGTTTGTTAATTATTTTTCTATTTTTATTTTTGTACTCGTCTCTTCCTTGCTTCCTTTCATTTTCTTTCTTTCTCTTTCTTATTGCTTTTCTATTTTCTTTCCTTTCTCTTTCTTTTAATATTTTCACATTTATTCTTCTAATGTGCTTTTATTTCTCACCTTTTTCTTTTTCCATTTTTCTTCCCCCACCTCTTTTTCTATTATCCCTTTTCTTCTTTTCATTTCTTTTTTCTTTCCTCTCTTTTTCTTTTCGTCTCAGTCTTTTCTTTCTCTTCTTTTTCTAACAGCTTTTATCATCCCTTCCCTCTTTGCTATCGCAATCTCTTTTCATCATCAACTCTTCTTTTCTGAATTCCAAGACATATTTTCTAGATTCTCTTTCCACTGTAACAATCTTTACCCTTTCCTATCTTTTTCCCCTCTTTTTCTTTAAATCTCTATTAAAAACCCAATCTTCTAAACACCATCGCTTTTCTCTTTGTTATTATTTTTTGTTTTGACTTCCTTTCTAGAGATTTTTGATTGACATTTTTATCTTTTCAGTTGAAGTGTTCATTTTTCTCGATTATTCTCCGTCAGTGCGATAAACTACAGAATGTTTTGCTTTTTACTTGCTTCAATTTTGTTTCCATATTCATCTGTTGCTACCTAACTTTATCAATCCTAATGTATGTATCATATTGTCTCAGTCGTCATCTCCATGTCTCGCCTTCTCTGAGCCGTTAGGTACCTAAGTGCCCTTGCATTTTACGAATATTAAAAAGATGTCTCCTTATTGCATTACAGGATCTCGTGTTTTGCCAGGTGTTTCAAGATAGCGAGTTTTTACCAAGGTTAATTGGTATAAAAAGCACCTATCGTTGTAGAGCATAAAAATGGAAATATAAAACATAAATATGGAAATATAAAGCAAAATTTTTGTTTGCAAAATAAACAAATTAGCAACTGATTCATTAGTTATTCAGTCCATTAAGCCTGTATAATGAAAGATTTGAACGGCATCTAAATATCGAGAACTTTTAATTAACAAAATAATTATATTTCTACGCTCAAGATCTGATTCATTTTTGATGACTTATCAACCCATTGATGGTAATTTAAAGCTGAAAATATTTATTAAGAATGTAAGAATATTTTTGTGTGTGTGTGTATGTGTATTGCATTAACAATGTTTTCGAGATAATGTTACCGTCCAACACCTACACACAAGCGTTTCTTTACTTACGCACTCTTACACTATCACAGAATTTTCACATCCTAATTTTTCCTCACACATATTTATATATTAACTATTGCGTAAATATATGTGACGCGTGAGAATGTTTGTGTGTATGCCAATTTTAATTCGTAATCCCTTATCAAAATATAATCACGCACACACACGCAAATACATTGTTATTCTTTTTCTTTTTCTGAAGTATATATATCGTGGCCGAGTGGTTAGAACGTTCGCCTTCTGGCAATGTGACCAGGGTTCGAATCACACCATAGTCGATTTGTCAGGAAGGAGACTTCTTAGAGGGGTCGATCCCAGCGTGCGGCATCTTTGGAAATCACGTTGTACTAGCACGAAGTGACAAGTCATCGTGGCCGAGGCTTGAACGTGCTGGCATTGTTCAAATTGTTGATCATATTAGATAAGACACTCTCTGCTAGAAACTATAACTAAGGTCCGCTCAACATAGTTGCAGTATAAACCACAGGTGGGCTCTGTGGGTGTTGAATAAACACGAATGCGCCTGAGCAAGCGTCGGCAATAGGGATTGGCTATCCACCCTAGTAGACAGCTATTCTCGAGTACGTGTGGCCAGCTATACATATACAAGAATAATATACAGTAGTTGTCTTTGTATCTACTTACTGTAAAGAATAGGTAAAAATCAACATAATACTTATTTTTGTTTACATACTACTACTGTTACTACTATTACTATTAATACTGATGATAAAATAACAAATTGATTAAAAAATTGACAAAAAAGAGTAATTTGGGAACTAGAACAAGAAGTATATAGAGATATTGGTATAAAAGAATAACAATTAATTCAACATGTAAAAGTGAGATATGAGAAAAGAATTTCGTGAGTAAAGGCGATAAATAAAAGTAACAAAAATAAGTTTGGATCTATTAACACCATATTCATACCTGTTCTCATATCACCTTTCATTGTGATAAACTGGAAACTATAAGTGATGTGAAGAATAGCTCAACGGATGGGAAAACCTGTTATAATGTGGAATATGTACGACTCCAAAGCAAATGAAGACTGACTGTACGTGATAGATAGAGTCAGAGGACTGGCCCAACTTGAACATATATGACTACAGCCATGGATCTAGAAAGATATCTTGAATTAACAAATAATTGGATACTGAAGATTATTTACCAGCATGAATCCCGCCAAAAGGCTACAATCAATTATAAACGAAAGACAAAGGTTCAAACAAGTTCCACAAGTAGACAAGGGCGATGAAATAGGAGGTGAAATATTAAATGTAGAGGTCAAAACATCAAAGAAAAGGCAAAAAATAAGGGCCTAACATGAAAACCCAATCGGAAGAAAAGCCCTTATGGGGCTGCTACCCACTGCGAGCACAAGACATTTTTGTTGACAAGAGTCTGACCCATCAATGGTTGGAGAGTTTTGCGTTGGAATCAGAAGTAGAGTGAGTTAACCTAACCGCTCAAGATGAAAAACTGAAAACAAAGTACTACCAAACACAGATTTTAATGAATAAAACAAATAAAAATGTTTTTTTTTACAAACACTAAGAAAACTATTGACCATACCTACCTGCACTGCTCTCGTTCCAGCTAAATTTAAATGAAGACGTGATAGACAAATATTTAAAGTGGAAGATATGCTAAAATTATGAACTTGCAGCAAAGTGGTATGAACACAAACTACCAGCTGTACTTAAAAGTGAAAATGTTACAGTGCTATAGGAATCCACCTTAAATACCAACTGCACTATACAAGGCAAAACACCATATTTAATAATAATTATAATTGCTTTCTGTATCTGTCTATATTTCTGAGAAGAGGTTTTATGTACACTATTTACATTGCTCGGACTATCATCCTCATCTTTGTCGCCATATTTATCACAACGTTTCGGCCTTTGTACGCTCCGGCCTTCTTCGAATTCCAAGCACCTGAAAAAGGCCGGAGCGTACAAAGGCCGAAACGTTGTGATAAATATGGCAACAAAGATGAGGATGATAGTCTGAGCAATGTAAATAGCGTAATTACTTTCTGTCTAGACAATGCTATCATGTCTTTTAAAATCAACTTAGTGAAAGAATTTGACAAACTTTCAAAATATAATGAACTTGAACTAGAAAATGCTAAAATTTGGTATTCAATGGCAACGACTCTTCCAATATTGAGAAATGTTTTAAAAAAATAGAAATGTTTAAAAAAATACTGTCATTAAGAAATACCAGAAAAAAAAAAAAAACATCACTCAGATAGAAAAGATTGTGTTCACAAGCGCCGCTTAGGATCCCCGAAAAAAATCTCTATTTCTATGTGTAATGTACATATTGTAATATCGATAAGGATGAGTTTTGTTGATGAAATGATGTTGCTCTAAAATGACGTTCTTTTTTTTCTGAATTACGATGGATATGCGACATTCTCTGGAGGACAGAAATTGTTGTGGAAGTAAAATTAATCCTGGTACATTTAAGGGCTGTCTAACTGATTTTGAAATTGGCTGTGATTGCAAAAAAAAAAAAAAAAAAAATCCTGAAATCTGCAACATATCAACTGCATGGTAAATGGTGTAAATGGATTACCTGGCCAGGCAAAACTTCCTCCAAAGACTTCCATGTATCCAACGCACTGTGAAACAAAATGTCACCACAGTGAAACATGACACCTGCCAAGACAGACCCTAGTTTCACTAGCAAATCACTTCCCCCATTTTTATAAAGCTTCACCAGCATGCATATCAATATGATGACAGGATGAATCTCTCGCCTTACATGGATTTTCTTCCACAAATGTTCTGGATATTAAATGGAAAGTTCTAGAAATTCAACTTGTCTGACCAGACATCAAAGAGTCATTTTTCTGCGGTCCAGGGATAAGATTCTCTGGTTCCGGTGATGCATGTAACCAATGAATAATGATACACCTTTGTTGATCGACAGAAACAAAACTTCAAAGTATACAGTATATACCGTACACTAGACGTTATCCTTGAATCGGGGAATTATTCAAATGCAATATTCCCATCTTTCCCATGCCCTGGAAATACCTAGAGGAGGTGGTACCTCGGGGATAGCGTAACCCATCTTTTTTATGTTAACAATCATTACACAATCAAATGACGTTAATTAAATCTCACTTATGACTGGCACAGCGAACCTGCAACTGCTAATATAATTTCGTTACTACTTATATCACGCATATGTTATCTTTTATTTATTTCTTTTTTTTCTTTTTTTTTTTTTCTTTTTTGGCACTTCAGTTGATATAACTGATTTAAAACCGACAGAAAATAAAACACAAAAGCAGTTTTCAGAGTGGATTGAAAATGAATTTAATATCAACTCTCATGCTTTGATATATAACTTAATGTATTCAAAATGAAACGTTCCTTTGAAAGATTTCATTCAGTTATGAGTGATACACGCTTAAGCGATCATGTATCTTTCGATACATGACCGAAGAGTCAGATTTTTTCCCACAAAAAAATTAAACCAGTTGCTATTCAGTGTTATAGAACCTGGTCTGTCCTGATATTTGCCCATAGCTGGGTGGGGGAGAGAAGAAGAGGATTCATACCTTTCCCAAGGTTATTAGCAGGTAAGTGAATGTAATGTATTCGACTAGAATTCGAACTCGGCTCTCCGATTACCCCAATCTGAGCCGTTATCCAATACACCACCGAAGATATCCTTCTTCAGAAAATCACTCTTGATATTTCAGTCGTTTACTTATTGATTTGTGCGTTATTTCTTTCAGTTCTCAGTTCATTTAATGCCATGGGCAAATATATATTTCATGTGCACGGGTGTCAAAACAATGTTGCCTGTTGCACATCCACATGATGCATGAGAATAAAAAAAGTAAACAGATTTTTTCACGTTAGGCAAAAAAGTACTCAAACGAGAGTCAAAAAGATAGTATGTTTTGTATGGGAGTAATCAAGGTAGCCTTATGTCTCGTGTAACCGAGAGACTCAAAGATAGACATAAGCTAAACAGGTAGGGTAATCTTATAGGTGTAAATTTTCAAAGAATTTAAATAATGCATATTACATATTTAATCTCTCAGTATCTGTCTATATTTCTGAGATGAGGTATTATGTAGACTATTTACATTATTCGGACTATTGTCCTCATCTTTGTCTCCATATTTATTACAACGTTTCGGCCGTTGTACTCTCTGGCCTTCTTCAGGGGGTTGGAATGTCGAACTGAACCCTTTATTTCATTCACTGGGGTAGAATCTTCTATTTCCACATGCCATGTCTAATGGATGTCAGTTATCAGTTATCTCCTGTTAATTCCCCTCTCCAAGTTCTTAACCGGGTATTGAACTCACACTCTTTGGGTCCTGTCACTGGATCTAATTATCCACTGTACCACGTGTCCTTGAGTACATCTGTGTATGAATTTCTGGGTATTATAAACCTAATGTCTTCAGCGTCGCTTTTTTACCAGTGCTCATATTGCAATTTTTGCGGTTATCATTCCATGTTTTTCACCAGAGCTCATATCTCAATTTTTGTTCTTATCATCGCTTTTCTCTTGCACTTCTTATTACTGGTTCCCATATTGTATTCATATCTATGGTCAGTTGGCTCAGGAAATCACTCTTTTAAAATTCTGTATCCGAATTGATCGGAGATTTTTGCTGAAATCTAATCAGGCACAGTCTGTCCTTGAATAAAGGAATGATGTTGATCTCTAGGTATGGATAGAAATAACATTTTATATATCCCGAGTGACCTTAATAGAATATTCTGTACATATTTAACTGTTAGCCAACTCAATAAGCACTTGAAGTCAAGATAAACATTAAAAATCTGAATGATAGCAGACACTTCCTTTATCATGCAATGCGGAGGTATAATCTTGGAAACAGATCTCAGGTGCCAAAAGGAATAATTAACTGCTCGAACCTGAAAGTAAGGGCTGATAGCCTTTGTCATGTTCTCCTCAGTCTGGTTTCCTGTTCATCTACCTGTATTTCTATGAGCTCCTATTTATGTATCGATTCGAGATAGATAGATAGATAAAGAAAGAGATAGAGAGAGATAGAGAAAGTGATATATAGAGATAGAGATAGAGAGAAAGATAGAGAGAAATAAAGAGAGAGAGAGAAATCAAGGGTCAGTGCATTCGGTTGTCTGCTTTATCCCGATCATCTTTCTCACGCACAAGTCAATTTTGTTGTCTGAATTTCTTTTCCCAGTTGATCGCCATTTTTCACGCACTACCTCCATTATTCTTGTACGCTGACGCGGCACTGCTAAACGTTATCAGATTTTTATGCGGGCGTCGCTCGAGTGCTTCTATCTGATAAATGTTCGACCCTACTAAATTCTGCGATCATGAAACACTTGGTTTTGTCTACATACAGTGGGAAAACACAATGCTTATGCGTAAACATATGCGACAGTATTTTGAGAGGAGAAGGTATAATTTCTACTTTTTTTTTATTCAACTATTATTTCCCCCATTCTTTTCATCTCTTCCATTTTCTTTGTTATTTTATTTACTCCTTTATTTCATCTATAATTTCTTTTCTTTTCATTCTTTCTTTCTTGTATTTATTTTTTAACTTCATCAGTCACACCGTACACGCTCGGAGATGAGTCGAACTATAAAGTTTAATTAGGAAAATTTCCAGCTCGGCCAGTAAATAGATAATACTTTCGATATACCATTAAGTAATACTTAGCAAACGTTTACTACCATGATCCTCACTGAGAACTCCACAACTCAAACTCTAGTTTGTAAAATTCTATGTTTAGTAACTGTCAACAATTGTGTTCCGTTAAATTTTGTACATAATAGAAAGTTAAAATACCTCTGATTCAGAGATTAAATATTTTATACCACTGTTCATCAAAAACAAATCCAAAGTGCTACTCAAATTAGAGTGTTTTTTGTTTCTTTCTTTCTTTTAATCTTTTCCTGCTAAGCAAACGAATAAAGCCACTAGGATGCAAATGGTTACTGAGCATTAGAGAAAATGAGAAAAGTACTATTAAAGAGAGAGGACAATAAAAGAACAGGCCTTAAAAAGATAGACAATAATGATTGATATTGCATCTACATTTTTGAAGTTGACTGGGAAACAAGAAGTCAGACAAGAGTTTCACAAGTGAGAAGTGTGATAGAAGAATCTTTTAGCATAGAACTTACGGTTACTCCGAACTATTTCAACTGTAAAATGCTGAGATGTTGCTGCCAATCTAGTACTGCGCATAAATTTATAAAGCTTTGATATCATAGCTGAAAGTTCAACAGAACAGTTAAGTTGGAAATATTTATAGAAGAGGCACAGGGTAGCTATGTCACAGCGGAGGGAAAAGGACTGAAGCCGAAATGCCAAGTCAAAATGGATTTTATTAAGAATCTCTAGATATATAGTAGGAGCACCAGATCAGATGTGGACGAATGGTAGATTTATAAATATGTAAGATAGAGTCTAGCTTGAAAAATTGTCTAGCATTGCGAACGAACTTTAGTAGCTGCAGACTTACCAATTGATTCTATATACGTTAGTCCAAGAAAGTACAATGAGTCACTCTCTTGGAGATTAGCATCAGTCTTGTGGATTGAAGGTGAAAAGATTTCTCTCAGGTGATTAAAAAAAGAGTAGTTTTGTTTTTGAGACATCAAATTAACAAGTTACCCTTTTACCCGAATTGTAGGTCATTTTTTTAATATCAGCTTCCAATTTGACCTTACCGAACCGCTCAGACTTACTATTAAACAGGAATAAAAGTAAAGAGTAACTGAATAAGTTCGTTGTAAGTGCATAAAGTGGTTTAAGAAGTGCATATTATGAGGGTATGGAGAATAGATAACGAGTAATTCTAGACTACAAGAGGTTAAGATCGTTGTGAATGGAAAAGTATCCGCTCGAGTGTGAAAGTTACACAAAGTAACAGTTCGGGGAAGAATTTCTCTTAGGGAAAACATACTTTTTACCAATGGAATACGAAGAGAAATGAGGCCGAGTCGGCCATTTTTATGTGGCATGTGACTCACCAAATATTATGTGATAAAAAAATTCATTTAAAAATTAAAAAAAAAAAACAAAGAGAATTAAAGGGAGATAACCGCGGATTCAATGCCAGCAAATTATCATTAATAACTCTCTCCTCCACGTAGCGGATCTTAGTTACTATATTCTTAATACTTGATATAACGCCAAAATATCACAATGATAAAATCGGTCAATAATTACTTATAACTATTTATACTGGGACTCATGCATGCAATTGCAAGTAATCCATGATAATATTTTAAATTTTGAAATCATATATATTTTTGTCATGTGATTATTTTAAAAAACTGTTTCTAAATATTTGATTGTCTTTTAGTCATTCATTAATCTCACCTGTTATTTTCTTTCGACGCACCTATGAGGAGTGCTGCACCCGTTTAGGAACCACTGATCTTTCTATCTTTTTAACTTTTATATCCAATTTGTTCCGATATATAACGAATGGACAGACCTGTTTGATCACTGTATAAAATTAGCAATCATACATATAATTTAGCAACCATATATATATATAATATATATGTCTGTGTGTGTGTGTGTGTATCTGTGTGTATATACATATATATATATATATATATGTGTGTGTGTGTGTGTATATATATATATATATATATATATATATATATATATATATATATATATATATATATATATAACTCTGTGTGTGTATATATATATATAACTATATATATATATAACTGTGTGTGTGTGTGTGTGTGTGTGTGTGTATGTGTGTATGTGTATTATAAAGGAAAAAATAGTTCTCTGCAGTGAATGCTTTGGTATAAATATTAGATAAAGTCTTTCTACACTGCATTAAATTTTGTGCTGTGTTAATTAAATATGTTCTGTTTGTGTAAGAATAAAATTTGTCATGGTGTGAAGTTTTGAATAAAAAGTTGGCGGTCCGAAGGAAAAATAGTTCTGCAGTGAATGATTTTTTTTTTTTTGTTTTTGCTTTTTTTTTCGCACTAATAAACCTTGATAAAGATATAAAACACTATGGTTAGGATAAGGCTTACTTCCGGTTGCTGCTATTCTTTGTTGTTCTGTATATCGCCAATAGGTTTGCATTACTTAATCGGCTGATAATCGGTAATGGTAAATAATCGGTCATCGTTCTACCTTTTCGATTTATAAACATCCCAAAAAAACATCAATTAAGTTAGAGATAGAATCAATATAAAAGTTATTTTGATTGTTTTTCATTAAATCTTTTTCAGTTTTTATTTAGACGAATTAAATTAACAATTATAAAGTGATAAATCAATGCAAACCTAATTGTCGAGGCTCCTAAAAGTTACCAGCGGTCATGATGAATGGATTCTAAAATGGATTCTTCAACTTAAAAATCAAAATATGACCTCTGCAAAACATCAGCTTAAATATACAACTATATATGTTGTTTTCATATTCTTAAATCTCTAAAAACAAAGATCAAAATTTAATATATTGTTGCTGTAAATTCGATGTAGATGAATTTCTATTCCTTCTGTCTCATCAACGTTTTTTACCTATATTTATTTTTTTTTTTTTAAAAGAATTTGCTTTTTTTATTCCAGGGTCATTTTTCTCGTTTAAATCCATGAATCTGTTTTGTTTTCGAAAAAAAAAAACCTGTATAAAAATTCTCTATTTTTTATACATAACATTGAATGTGTTTTATTATTCAAATTTTAATAAGAAAAATCTCTAGATGATGTTAAACATTGTCTCGGAACATTGTTGATTTTTAAGGTGGAATGATCTATTATGACATATCTCTAATTTGTATTTAGATACATTGTATTTGTTTTCATTTTTGTAGTTGTATTGTTCATCTATATTGCATGTTATCCATTATTGTACATATTTAGGTTACAATAAAATGTGTCTTTTATATGAATATTACCTTATGAAAATAGTAGATCGGTGGCGGCCCTGATCACAACAATTGTCTAACAAATTACATAAACCTGTTTGGAAAAAACTGGCTTGATCCCAGTCGTCCCCATAAAAAAGGACTAAAACCCTTGAGTGGTATGATCACATCAGTCACGTGGCAAACTGACGAATGGAATCGGTGTAGCGAGTTAGAATTACATCTGAATTATATTGTGTTTTGTTTTATTTTTCTCTTTTTGGGGACACTAATATACTTTGATAAAGGTATAATAACATCTCTACCAATAGGACAAAATATGTATTGACGGGATGGTTAATGAAAAAGAAGCAGAGGAACCCAGAAAAGAAGGTGGTGTAACAATATAATCAAATGGATACAATTCGATCTTAGGTCCTTAAACCATCAACCATGAATTTGAAATGAGCTAAGAATTCAATATAGGCGGAGAGTTAATAATACCATTTTAATGAATATTTCGTTTCATCAGACTATAATATTTAATTTTCTCAGTTTTTATTTAGACTCCACGAATGTTTATTCTCCAAGCTATTAATAGCAACAGACTTATCCTATAATCGGCAACCTCCTGCGGCAAATCTTCTGCCGAGGCAGTCATGACTCAAAAGAGACATGATCACCCTGACTGGTATCACACATGGCACTAGACTTTTTAAAGTATACAGAGAGAACTTCACCACGCTTGGGGCTGCTGTGGTTTCCGTAGGTAATAGTTTGTTACAGGGCAGAATTTTTTATCCTAACCAAGGCTAGATAGCACAGTCTACCCTATTATTTCTCGCATAGCTGAGAAAAGAATAGATGTAGCCTATATTTTCCAATGGAATTTCTGCCAAATTGAACGCAATGAAGTTTGCTGATTCCAATTTTGTGCTATTGACCGCTATGCTACGTGTACATTCTACATATAAGAACTATAATTCAGCTTGTTAAATGTTTTAATAATGACGGTGCTTCATCAAAGACAACTTCAGACTACCAACTTATAATACAGAATCCTTTTTTAAACACCAGCTCAAGTATTTTTTGTATTGATACCTACGTTCCTTTTGTGCAATTCGGCTTGGTGTAATGGTTAGCAAGCTTGTCTTGCTAGATCAGTTACTACTAAAGAGTGAGATCGATCCTCACTGGATACCGCAAACTTTCGGTCTTGTGCCACATCTAAGCCTCGCTTGGAAAATATCTACCTACGTTCTTTTTGCATTTTTAATAACATTTCATTCTCGACATTTTTCCTTTCTCTCTGTGATCTTTTTTTCTCTCAAGCATATTTTTTCCTAAAATATCCAGTCGTGTATCTCAGCTGCTTTCCATGTTTCCTTCTTTTGTTCATGCATTTCCAATGAAATAACTTTTTTTTACCGTCCCATGTTATTACCTTGATGGAATAGGTTTATCTTCTACTGAAAGATAAATGAGTCACCGAGATTTCTCGAGGGCAATGATGGCAATCGAAGGTAAAATAATGGAAATTGGTTCGGTAACAGATGCACCCCCTAGGAGAACTACAAGGTTAGCAACACAGCAGTGATTTGTAGGCTGTTAGTAAGGAGTTACCATAATTTTGGATGTCTTTGTTCAATAAAAGTTATATTAAGATACAACTATCGACTAAAATATCTCGTAACTTTGCTTCCTATAACATTAGATTAAACGCTGCAATGTTTATTTTTTTTAATTTCATAGAATTTATTACAATATTCTTCAGAAGCAATAAACGATTCATCGTAAATTAGATGAATTAAACTATATAAAATGAGTATTTCATTCTCGGAATGTAAAAAAAAAATTACCAAAAATCAAATAAATACAACAATTTAAATATCTGGAGAGTGTTTTAATAGAGAACGGCAAGTGCGACACTGAAATACAAAGGTGCACTGGGATAGAGAAAGATGCCTTCCTAAAGCTAAGCAGAATATTAAGAAATCTAAAAACTTCATTAGAAACAAAGAAAAATGTACTGAACTCTTACGTAGTAGCAATCCTTTTATATGGCAATGAATGCTGGACAATATTCACAAAGATGAAGACGAGACTTAAAGCAACAGAAATGTGCTTCTACAAAAGGATGCTGAGAATACCATGGACCGAACATGTGAGCAGCGGAAGAGATTTAGAGAAAATGAGAACAAAAAAGATATTTAGATTTAACAACAGGAAGAGACATTTGAAATTTCTAGGGCGCATAATGAGGAAAAAAGACTTGGAAAATTTGATGCTCACAGGACAGATTGAAGAGGGACAAAGGAAAATAAAGCATAACCCCTGTCTAGGGAGTTTGAATAAGTGGAAGGTGGAGTAAGGAGATATAACAAAAAGACAAAATCTATTAAGATCTACAAAGGACAGGAAATTGTAGAGATCCATGATCGCTAATATCCTGAAGAAGTAGAAGAAATAGAATATCTTGCATTGAAATGTCTTGTAATACTAAAAATAGGAATTATTATAAAGATATAACAGCTTTTATTTTAATTTGCATACACGGAGATGATGTATTTTGATCAAACTGATGACAATATTAAGTTAATGAATATAAAGATAGTTATATTATCTTCGTTGTCCATGGCAACAGTACTGACATTGTTAGAATACCTAAGTGACACAGACATTGTCGTTTCTTTCCATTCGTGATTGTCCACGGGTTACAGGAACGTCTGTTTGGAACAAGTGCGAGTGAAAATAGAAAAGCCATGCCGCAAGAAGATGGACAATAGATTGTTCGTCTGTGGTCGTGGTAAAGGGCGCGGTCGCGGCTCGGCTCGGCTCACGTCACGTTTTGATGGATGGGACATTGTAGGTGCATTGGTCCAGAAGACGGGTTTGAGCCAAGACAAATTTAGGCCACATTGATGAAACACACGCACAATCAATCATGAGCCGTCGAAAAATCGATAAAAGTTTAAAGACTCACCAATCTGTGAGGATGCGTCGTTGTAAAACTGCAAGTGAACATGTGTGTGTATAAGCACGTATATGGCACAATATTCATCATCGCATACAACAAAGATAACAAGGATTAGATTGCATCAATCACCTGAAAGTGAGGGATTGTGAAGCGCCAGTATTTTGTGAAGGATCATTATACTTTGTTATCTACATTAGGAATTCGACTTTTGTCCATCACATAAATATAAACCGGACATAAATCCATCATCTTTAAAAACAGAATGAACTCTGTAGACAAAAATTGTTGTTTATAAATTCATTTAAAAGTATATCCCTTTAGAACTTAGTCGAAAATAGCTCTCCACTGTTTCCTTTCTATTATTTATAAATTGTGGATTGCCATGATTTTTCTTGGCGAAAGTGTTACGATAGTTTGAATTTAAATTTTGCACGGTTTTAGATTTTTTTTTCTGATTGGAAAGAGCGCCTTATATACCATATTATTTTACCCATGCCTGAGGAGAAAAGATTTTTGTCTTTATGAAGTGCGTTATGTGAACGCAACAGATAATGCGGTCATTTTTGTAAAACATCTTTTTTATGTTTGTATTTGTTTTCTAGACAAATGTTGTACGCATCTTTCTATTTGAAATGTATAATCAGTTCTTATCTACTGACTGCATCGTATCTTCTGTTGCAAAAATCGAGCAATAACTGAGAAGTGAAAAAACAGTTTAACACCTCAGTTTTCTTTTCCTACCATAAAATAATCATTCACAATACGGGAAGTTACTAGCTTAAACCATGATTGTCACGGCATACATGTTTGCATTGGGCACAGATATTTTCAGGGTTTCGTCATTTGAAAAAATAGTTTTAGCATTTGCTCTCTTAACAATATCTGACGTTATTTTTTCTTGCAATTATGTTTTCAGGTTAACTGTTTTCGTACAACTTATAAATGCAATCGCTTCATACATTTACCAAATATATTAAAGAACTAATCCACAAGGAAGTCTATATTTTGATTAAGTAACTATTGCTTCGAACTATATATTTACATGACACATGCAGGGTAGGGTTTATCATCTGTCAGTTTCATCTCTGTCTTCGGACAGAGAGGCAGCTGAGGAAAATAAATATTGCGAGATATCCGGTCGCGGGGAACAGCTAACCGAGGCTGCAATCCCCATTGCACTAAAGAGGAGACATCGATAGTCATACCGATGCCAGCCCAATCGACGGTTGCGGGGTTGAGCAATTTTTGTACTTGGCCTGGGGGTACGCTCTCGAGTTCCCTACATTAAACCCGATCTTGTGCCACACCCCATTTCAGTGTGGAGACCAGGTTAAATAATTCTATATCTTCGAACAAGCCAAAAAGGAGCGAAGAAAGACGTCTTAGATTTTGATCTTCGAAATGGTGGCTTGACTCGAACACCGTCCTATGGAACTCAATGTAAAACGTGAACTACTATTAAGTTTACTAGAGTATGGCACAAGGCTGCTGTAGCGCAGCAGTTGATGAGGCTCGAGGCAAGCTTACTAACCACCACACCATGAGAGACGACCAATCATCAATCTTTACATCCCCACTCTCATTACAATCGTTCAAATTTATTAATTCTGTTTCCTCACCACTTGTACCCCGTCTGCGAGTATCCGCTTCTTCAACCAGCACCCAACCCTCTTCCTACCATCACCAAAAGCAATTATTAATTCCGTCGCCAGTGCTTCTCTCTCTATCACCACTATAACTTCAGCTGGCGCGGAGTGACACCAACATCTATAAACCCGAAGCTGGATAATCGACTCGGAAACGAAGCCTTGTCCGTGGCATTTGTAATAGTCAGCCAGCGATGATAACGCCACAATGCCACAAGCTTTTCCATTTTGCAGATTCTAAATTTTTATTCCCGATTGTTTTTCGTCGGCCATTTTTTCCTGATCTTCTCACCCGACCGCCATCTCTTCGACGTGCGTCATCGTAATTAAAGCAGACGACTGTGCCAAGAAATAGCGGGTAAAATAAATAAATAAAAAAATCTGAAAAAAATGGCTGCCAACTCTTTTGATAGATATGATGTTATGAGTTAATTCAGCAGACAGTCAGTCGTTGGCAATTGCGATGTGAGTGGTTTTAATTAACTCTATTGGAAGAATCGGACGCAAGAATAATGGTCAAAACCGTAGAATAGAAAACAAGAGAGAGAGAGAGAGTAAAATAGACAGGTCTTAAGGAGGAGTAAGTATTGAAAGATACAGATAAATGCAGTTATACAAAATGATTTAAAAATATAAAGACGTCGTCGTTCTTGTGTTGTAATTAGCGAGTGTGCCTTTTAAGTTATGGCAATTGAGTTCAGGGCGTCTTCAATTTCACCAAAAAAGAATTCGCTCTAGTCCGAAAAGTATTCTGTCCTGGGTATGAGAATAGACTGCATCCGGTTGCAAGCCTTTTGATCGGGAGGTTTTGAGGATCCACCTCTTAATTGATGTTGTTCCCAGGTCCACCCTGAACAGGGATGGTAGCCCCTGTTCGGGGTTCCAGATATGGGCAAAAACTATAGAATTATAAAAATAGATTTTTTATAGTAAAAATGCCAGCAATACATTTTTCTCTCGACAAAATACATCTTTACAAACAATATATGAAACCTGATCTACAAACTACTTTCTTACAAATAATATATATTCTATTCATACGAAGCTATCCTAAAATTTTTGTCGGTATTAAATAACCCATTGAGGTGTTGGTATGCCGTAACACAAAATAAACCAACGAAATCAAATTGAAATGAATCATGACAAATGATAGAAGCAGATGATTTAGCACAACATATAACAAAAGACTAAGGGATAAATTTATTAATGAATTTTGATGAGCATTGTTAATCAGACTGACTTATAATTATAGCCACTGAACCGAATCAAGTGTTTTATCATAAATTACTTGTTATTATTCTCATAATCACAGACATCAAGAGTTCGATATTCTCCACTTGAGTATCAATGCGAGTTTTGGTTTTGCTACTTGGAATTAAGATCTTAGAAATCAGTTCCCATCTTGCCTATAGCTGGTAGGGTCAATATGTGAGACATATCTTGCTACATCAGTTGTAAGGGAAAGTTTAAGGAATCTAACGAGGAAGAATTTCTACTGAAGCATGATGTATATAGCTAGGCCTTTTCTCCTAACAAATGTTTCCGTAGGAAATAGTATAGAAGAATGTCATCATGTCTTTCTATCGGAAAAACTAACTGACTCCATTGGATGATCCAGGAAGTAAAGAACGATTTAAATGAGATCTTTTAACTCTTTCGAGTTAAAAGATATCATTTAAATCGTTCTCTGTCAAACTCTCTCTCTCTCTCTCTCTCTCTCTCTCACTCTCTCTCTCTCTCTCTATCACTATCTCTATCCCCCCTCTCTCTCTCCCTGTCTCTCTCACACACACACACACACACGGACAATTTAACGAATAGCAAAAACTTAGGTCTTTAATTTTGGACATGTGGGCATGTCGTTAAACAATATAATGCTGGTGAATTTTGTGTTTTGGATGATTTTTTCATTAGTATCATATAATGTTCTACAAAATGAATGGAAAACTGGAATATTCGGTAGATATTATATATATATATATATATATATATATATGAGTGCGTGGGTAAATTACTCTAACTATATATATATATATATATATATATATGAATCCCTTTTTACTTCAATATTTAAAGAAATACAACAATTGATCAACACCTATGATAGAACAAATAACAAATATATATGATAAGATTTTGAAACATTTACATCGTAATATAGTGACTCTTCTGAATAACAATTAGCAATATATTATCCATTGGTTTTCTTGGATTATGTACATCACCAGGTTCATTTTCAGATATGGTGGTTTTAATTGCTTCTCATAGGCCGGCTTTCCTGACATATCGTTTGTTAGGTTCATATAATTTCATATTAATAATTGATCATTGGTTTTCGACCGGATTCAGATCAGGACATCATGATGGCCATTCCATTAGCTTCTCTCTTGTAAATCTTTACCCTATTAAATTCACAGGTAATCTTATACATCAGAAGTAGCATTGTCGAGCATAAATACACACTTCACTTTGAAACTGTGAGACAGGAACTTGTATCATTCAAAGAAAATCTACTCCATGAAGACGCATTTGTTATCAATGTTCAGTTTAACCTCTTCATTAACTTTGAAATGTGTAATAATGTTTTGGTCGAAAATTCTAACCCTTAACATCAGACTATCGTCCTCTTGCAGACTTCTTTTAGTCACAAACACATGTGAACCTGATAAGATCCATCCTTTATAGTATTCTCCACTATTTGTCCTTCTTAATTCCCTCAACTCCAGCCAAAAATTACGCCAAAAGTACCTGCTAGAACAGATCAGCAACCTTGATATATTCGGGAAAGATATCCGAAAAATCTAGAACCTATATTAGCAGTAAACGGCATACATTCGCATCGAGAATGAGCTCAACGGATATACAAAAATAGAAAGAGGCGTAAGGCAAGTATATGTCTTCTCACCGACCTTATTCAACCTATACGACGAGGCAATTCTAAGGGAACTGAAGATCCTACCAGGATTCATTATTGGCGGCTACAACCTTACCAACATAAGATACGCAGATGACACGGTACTGATAGCAGACACGGTAAAGAAACTACAAAACCTCCTACGGAAAGTAGCGAGGGAGAGCGAGAAGAAAGGACTAACTATAAGCTAAAAGAAGACAGAATACATGGTCATCAGTAAAACGATGAGCCCAGAAGGATATTGAGGATCTCAAGGACCGAACATTTGAGCAACGATGAGATCCTGGAGAGGATGAAAACAAGGAGGAAGCTTATATTTAACATAAGGAAGAGGTAGATAAAATTTCTGAAACATGTGTTGAGAAAGGAGGGCCTGGAGAATCTGATACTCACGGGACGAATAGAGGGGAAAATAGACAGGGCAAAACAGTGAATGACATACGAGGCAGGCTTGTGCAGGTGGATGGTGAAGCGTGGTCTGGGGGAGTTGGTAGAAACACAAAACTTGTTGAGAGCCACGAGGAATAGGGTGAAGTTGAGGGCCATGTTCGCTTACGTCTTGAAAGGGCAGAGTGCATAAAAAGAAAGACCTCCAGCCTGATCAAACATTTGAGGACTGGTCAAAACTCGCTTTAGTTTACGTTTCCATGGAGGAGACAAATTCTCAATGCCTTTCCATTTGCTTCTAGTTCTCAAATGTGTTATATTTTCAACAGTCCGCTTGATAGTTCAGTGATCTCCGTGAAACTCCTTTAATATCTTCAATGTGGCCATACCCATAATCATTAACGTTGTTATATTCTGTTTTTCAGCGATTGTTAAATCCTAACCATGTTTCAACTTATATAAAAAAAAGAAAAATAGCTTTTATTAGATTTCAGAGGCCTTAACCTAATATTAGTTTAATCTATATAATAATTTCTGACTGCAGTTTGTGTGATAAATCTAATAAATTTAAAAAAAACATGAAAAAAAAATATCTAAAAAGTAAACTGAAGGATTGGTTTGACGTCTAAATTAATCGTTTAAAATTTGACAAATATTTTTTTCAATGCAATTTCGAGTTTCTGACATACTGTTTATATATATATATATATATATATATATATATATATATATATATATATATATCAGCCAAAAGGACAATGGCCTAGGGGTAGAATCTCTGACTGGTGCTAAATCGGTCAGGTTGAAACAATTAGACGTCTAGCCACGCTGAAGAGCTGTGATACAGCGAAACAGACTTATGAGGATAACATATATATATATTTGGGCGGCAAATTAATTCCTCAAATTGTCAATGTTTTCCATATTCAACGAATATATATATATATATATATATATATATATATATATATATATATATGTATGTATGTCTGTATTTAAGTTGAAGATTCTACACAATGATTAAAGAAGGATTATACTGTTGCAATAAAATGAACACCTCACCATCCAATGAAAAGGAAAGAACAAAATAATTCAAAATTCGAATCAATTCCGCATTAATCAATTCTTGTAAAAAAAACTCTGATGAAGTTAGTTAAATATCGAAACATGTTAAATTTATGAAGTTGTTCCTACTTGTTCCATACTTAATCACACACACACAGACACAAAACCAACGACCCACACACACACATATATATATATATATATATATATATATATATATATATATATATATATATATATATATATATGTACTTACCTGGCACATGTCATGGGTATCCCCCAGACGAGGCTCTGCCGAAGGGCTGAATCTCGTCTCGAGAAACTGACTCCGTTTTTACGTGGTCTATAGGAAATTTTTGCCTGAGCCTACGGGCTCGGATATCCCACTTTAAAACTCGGCCTTGTGCCACATCTGGCTGCGTGGGGCAGCGGGTAAATAATATATATATATATATATATATATATATATATATATATATGTGTGTGTGTGTGTGTGTGTGTGTGTGTGTGTGTGTGTGTGTGTGTGTGTGTGTCAGATTTTGGTAGATGTCAACAAACTGACAGATACAAGAATAGATAAATGGAAGAAAAAGCAAAAAAATAAGGTGTTATTGTCTAACGGGTTCATTTTGCGTTGCATAAGATAATGCTATAAAAATATGCAAAATCCGATCTTTAGCTTCGTGAATGTACAGATGGGAATGCATAGAATTCATTACAGATTCATACAACCAGAATTACCTGACATAAATAAAAACGCGGTTTTAAAAACCGACATGAATCGACTGACAGCAATTAGATTGGAAGTTTAATGTTTTCTTAGCAGCATGTTTGAAATGAATCTCGGAATTTAGCATTTCGTGGCCATTTTGTTTCTCGTCTTATGATCGGTGATATCAAAGGACTTTTCTCCAGCAAAGATCAGAAGGTCGTCAAAGAAAAACGCAGATGAAAGAAAGGAAGAAAAAAAAAAGGAAGAAAAAAAAGATTGATGTATTTTTAAGTATCCATTATCCTCTTCCTCTTCTTTCTTAAGCTTACTGACAAAATATTCCAATTATTCATTACTCGTTCTCGCTTACTCTGGACCACTTCAACTTACACACTCACACACACACGCACACACTCACACTCACTCACATTGTCACACTCCCATACACACATATACATATATCATGTGTTTGTATGTATGTACATATATATAAATATATAAATGGATTTCTGTGTACATATGTATGTATATGCATGTGTGAACGAATTTATACTAATATTTAAATAATTCTTTTATACGCCAAATCGTTTCAAGGTGTGGGGGGATCACGGCTCTCTACAATTTCCTGTCTTTCATTACCCTAACTTTTGACACTTTACAATTGTTCTTTGTCCGTATTTTGCTATCCATTCAACAAACACCTTATGTAGGGAACTCGCTCTTTCGCCCGCCTCTCATAAAATCCCGCTCTTAGTAAGTCCTTTGAGTGTTAATTTTCTAAGCAATCCTTCCTCCTTATATATTCAGCCATTACTTTTTCATGGTAATATCACTGTACTTGTTTCTATTTTCTTAAATTTTCTTCGTTGTTCACGCCTCATCATGCTGTGTTTAATACTCATCGGTAGAACCACTTTTCTGTCGATTTAAATTTCATACACAACTGTTAAGAATTTGTCCAACATTCACTGCAATATGAGTTTGCATATCACGTATGCTCAGTAGTCATGCCTTTGTTTTTAAGGATATTTTCTTGTCAGATATTATTTTGCTTAATTTCTGAAAGGCATTTTTCTCTATAACGAATCGCCTTAGGATGTCCGCGTCATACTTCCTGTCCACTGTTACAATACTACCTAGACAAATTTCTATAGCTACATCAGTGTACCGTCCCCAATACATAGTTAACACCTGGGACTCTATCCTTTGCACACAAACTTGTCTTTAGTCTTTATAAAATTAACAGTTTCTTGCCTTCTACAATATGCTGTCCAAGAGTTCTTTCAGTTTTAGGTATGAGCCTGCCATCTGCATAGCTTATATTGTGAAACCTATGATTATTTATATTAAATTATTGTAGGTTTTCCAGTTCTTACTTTATACTTTTCTTTTTTACTATTTACAGATAGGAATACACTGCGTAATAATAGTTGCATATTCATACAATTGAAAATCATGCTGCTCTTCAAATATTTCCTGTTAATTATTAACCCATATATATATATATATATATATATATATATATATATATATATATATATATATATATATATATATATATATATGTGTGTGTGTGTGTGATTGTGACAATGAGAGATAATTAGTACTAAAATAAAATAAAATTTATATTAATAATTTACATATATATTAATACTTATAATTAAGTTGATATATATGCATTAATACAGACACAAGCACACACACACACACACACACACACACATATATATATATATATATATATATATTATATATATATATATATATATATATATATATATATATATATATATATTATAGTTGGCTACACAGTTTCCGTTTGCTAGGGCTGTTAAGCAATCCCTGTTGAGAAGTAACGTACTCAGCTGCATTTGACACGGAAGTTCGTGGTAGCACACCCATCGACGCCTTCCAAACAGTTCCGTCACAAGTAAAAGTTTTTCACTTGATGTTACTTTCAGTATTCCGACTCCATTGTTTCGTAGGCGGACCGGTCTGTCCTCTCTTCACTGGCTATCACCAATTTACTTTATATATCTCTAAAGAATTTATGAATTTTATTTTTTAATTCAACATATTTTTATTACTTTAAAGTTCATTTTTAGTAGGCACACGTATTTGAGTAAATGTTCCGTTTATTTTAAACATTATTTATTTCGTCCACCGACCTGCGTAGTCGAGAACTCTAAACGGAACTTCACCTCCAACAAGGGTATCCATTAAAAATAACCTTTGAAGTAATAAACATCGACAATAAACAATAGGATATGAATGAAATTCTATAAAACATTTTGGTTAAGTTGAACATTTTGTTTAGTCTGTTCAACCCGTAATTCCTGTGTACCTGATATAACATCTAGTTCAATGATATACAGGATCAGCACACAGTTTTGAAATTTATCTGGTACGTCATATTTTTTATTGTCTCGACGGAATAGGCGTTCGGGTTCGCATCGCTTTTTGACGAATAAATAAGGACTTTTCATCATGCGAGTATAGATCGTCTTCAATTTTTCGCAATAATGCAATATATGATGCTAAAACAATATCATATATAAAATCGTTTGACGGAACCCTCATAAAATGCTCAACTCCGATGCAATGAAGATAGATAGATAGATAGATAGATAGATAGATAGATAGATAGATAGATAGATAGATAGATGGATGGATGGATGGATAGACAGATGAAGAAATTTAGATAAAACGATTAACATTTAGATTAGCCACTTTCAAAAATATATATTCTATATTTTACACAAGTTTTTATACATCAAGTTGTGCGGCCAGCGTAACGGTTAAAATTAACTTTCTGTCTGTTTTGCTCCATTCTCACTAATGCATTTGCGAAAATCAAGAATGCATCTTTTCCCCATCAACTAATATATTAGTTGTTGTGGTGCACTCCTTCTAATGAGGCTATTGTGGACTCTTCCACTTACTATAAACTAGTAACCCTCGGGGGGGGGGATAGTGATATGAACTGAGTGTTTGTCAACCGGCACACACTCCCAAGTCGTGTAACACACTTCTATTGTATTTACTGTTCAAAACACTATTTATCTGCAATCTCTTGTTTTGTTATTTCATAACCAATTACTTGGTTACAGCATTAGTGTAGACATGGCTTTCTAGCATTTGAAGCCAAATAAGAATTACACCTCTATATACAAAACCGTGGAGAAGGTAATTGGAAAACGCTCAAATATGTTTCCAGATTATCATTGCGATTCACGCATATAAAGGGAAAAAGAAGTTGTGGAGTGCCATGATCACCTACCTCCTGCTGAGACATGGCATTTTTTTAAAAGTTTATTTTGATTTTACAATGTTTTATTATTTACAAAAGAATAAGTTTCTTGTCTGAAAGCAATAATTATTCGCTTAATACTTTGTGCATATTCGATTGTTAATTTCGACGAAACGAAATTGTTAGCCGTTTATAGGTCGACCCTTAATTTGTTTGGCGAAAAGTTGAGGCTTTAAAACTCGACTAATACATAAGTATCTACTTAAACTCAAGGTGTTGAGCTCCTAGAGAAAAAACATCACATTGAACTGCTCTCTCAATTTTTACGAGGTTGAAAGGTCAGATATTTTGACCCAGTGGAAACTGATATCGCTTTGATGTCTGCTTCCCTCCTCGAGTTTTACCTTCATGAAAGGGTTAATGTTTACGGTTGCTGTGCCTAACGACTTGTAACCTCGTTATCCTACCTAAATATCTCGCTTTTCTGCCCGAGCCTCTTCGTACCTATCTATCAATCTGACCAAAACAGCTCTCTTCATATTTATTTATATTTTTTTAGATCTACTTTAAATATTTTCGTTCAGCCAAAAAGAGACGGATCGTTAACTTCAAATATAATAAAGATTGGAAATATTTCTAATGTCTGCTGGAAATCGTCATGCCCTTGCCGCATTCATGTGTGTCCGAATGTCTATTCACTGTTCTATGTCGACCAATGTATTTAAATGCTCATCTGCGACTGAAATTAGCTCTGAAGTTTATTCTTGGCGTAAACAATGGTTGCTTAATAATATACAAGGTTGTCCATTACTAATTTTAGATGACTTTGAAGACCCTAAGATGAGAGCTAAGAATCGGATTTGTGCCAAAATTTAGCAAGTGTACCAATTTAACAATGTGGGAAAAGTCATAACAGACAAAGGAAATTCTGATACTGAATGTCGAAAGCCCATTGGAATAGCGAATGTTTATTCCAAATGCTAAACTAATATTAAGAAACGAGGAAATTTTGTTAAAAACAAAGAAATGATTGCTGGACATTAATGAAATATCAACCCTCCCATATATCGGGGAATGATGGGTAATTTCGTCCCCGATGAAAAAGAGATTTGATGCAAGAGATGTTGTTCTACAGAAGGATACTGAGAATACCATCGACGGAACAGTGAGGAAAGAGAAAAATTAAAGAAAATGGGAACAAAAGCTAAACAAATTACAGGGATCCTTCGATTAATGTGCATTCGATTAATACGTTTTCCATTAGTCCGCTGAAATTCTTTCATACCAAAATAAGATTAGTGCTTGCATAATACTCACTTATTGCGGTAAAACGTTCTTCAGTTTAATCATAGTAATTGAAAATTGATTTTTTATGCTTATCGATTAATTAAAATTTTCTAAAATTTAAAAATGAGTAACTATATTGTTTGTCAGTTTTGTTTAGATTCGATTGTTTCGTTTTCGATCGTTGCGTATCTTGTAATGTACACATTAACTGAACGAATCCATAGAATTCCTGTATAAAGAAATGGAAATTTAGTTAGAAAGAAAGAAATGAATTGTGAACAGCTATGGAATATCAGGCCTCCTATATGGCAATGAATACTGGACAATTTTCTAACAGATGAAGAGAAAACTTGAGGTAACAGAGATGTGGTTCTATAGAACGATACTGAGAATACGATGGAAGGAGCGTGTAAGCAACGAAGAAGTCTACAAAAAAAAAGTGAACAGAAATGACACTTAAAATCAGAAAAAGACAGTTTTCATTTCTGGGATCCATAATGAGGAAAGAAAACTTGGAGAAATTAACACTCTCAGGGCAAAGTGATGGAAAGAAGGACAAAGGGAAACAGTTAGTAAACTAACCTGAAATTTTTGTGAAATGGATGACAAGACCGGAACTGGAATGAAAAGCCATGAGAAAAAAAACAAAAAACATTAATTAGTTATAGAGAACCTTCTGCTACTGCTAGTATATATATATATATATATATATATATATATATATATATATATATATATATATATATATATATATATATATATTAACGTTTTGGTAATTTTATTTTAATAAGTGCCATGCATGCACGTCACGGTGAGAAAACCATTGCCAGTCGCTTAAAACTGGTCAGTTTTTTGTTAGTACTGATATTTCTACATTGGTGGATACTACGGCCCTTCATAAGAGGAAGAACCTGAAGTAGCCGCCACCCACGAGAAACAAATACACGAATAATTATTCACAGAATAAAACAAAATTTCCACATATGCATTATTATTATAGTTAATAATACTAATACCAATGCTACTAATAATAATATTGTTAGTACAGCTCCTACTATTAATAATGAATCTCAGTCAGCGTTTAGCTGACTCAAAAAAAAATGATCATATGTCTACACTTCCTAACAAGTTCGATCTGTCTTTGAGGAGTCTATATTGCTCTGGAAATGTTTTTTTTCAGAAATCAAAAGATGTAGACGTTGATTCTGTATCATGCGCAATTTTTATCATCTTCAATTTAACCATAGGAGATTTGTTGGATTTATCCTTTCGTGCGATATATATTTAGACAGGGTTGTACTATTTTCATGCTGTTTGTTATTGAAAGAGATGTCAGGTTGGCCATCCACCATAACCGTTGCTGGGTATATTACGTTTATTCGTTAACACTCGCCAGCAAAGGACAATCCTATTCACGCCTAAAATTACAAGAGGTGGATATATTAAAATTGTTTTTCCATGGCACTTCATAAGTGTTTTTATTTAGTAACTGCATATATAATCTGTGCAGCTGTAATTCATTTTTATTGAGATTTTGTGAAATAATCTATTCATTATCTGCCCTTTTGAGAAAATTAAAAAATAATCTCACTAGACTAGTTTCACATGACAGTTTAATGTTTGAGCATGATTAGAGAAAGTAATTGATGTTTCATTATATATATATATATATATATATATATATAGAGAGAGAGAGAGAGAGAGAGAGAGAGTGAGAGTGAGAGAGAGATGTATATGCACCCTTGTGTAAAGTAATTGAAACAGACGCTTTAGTTTCACTTATTTTAACATAAGGTCACTTTTAGTCCAACTGGAATAACATGGTGTAAGCGATTTCCTTTTTTTTTTCTCAGATTAAGTCATTTTCAGCAGTGTGCAGAAATATGAAACTATTTTCGGGTTTTATTTGTTTGTCCTTAAAAATATTGCGTCAGCCGTGATTGCATCAGGTTTTAATCACGCCTAGACACTATTGTCTCTACTGTCGATTAGTTGTTCTACGACCAATATCTGCGATGGACGTTACTCAAGGAAGTGTACGAAAATTGTAACGCTGCACAAACACACTGGTAAACCTTAGTAGCGAGCAAATAAAATTACTATTGACCAGGACGGAAATTTTCCTGATTTAAATGCAATCGAAAATGCGTGGTCAATCTGCAAGGAACGATTTCGTGGAATGAAGGAACAAAGTACTAACATGCGCAATGTGTCATGTTTCATTGGAAAAATACGAAAGAAAAATATATAATAACAGAATTTTCTTTCAGTTAATTAAATAATTTGCACAAGGGTATATATATATATATATATATATATATATATATATATATATATATATATACACTATTTATATTATTCGGATTATTGTCCTCATCTTCGTCGCCATATTTATTACAACGTTTATTGGAATGTCGAACTGTACCCTTCATTTCGCTCACTGGGGTAGACTGTTCTAGTTCCACGTGCCATGTCTAATGAATATCAGTTATCAGTTATCTCCTGTTAATTTCCCTCTCCAAGTTCTTTCCATCGCCTTAACCATGTATTGAACTCACACTGTTTGGGTCTTGTCACTGTATCTAACTAACGCATTTATCCACTATATATAATAATTTTACTTCCAATAAGAAATTCTTAATGAAGCTCCTTCTAACTGACACGTATGTATTAACTCAACATGATTCAAATCAATATTAGCAGCAAATCCATTCTATTTAGAACAATAAAATACATACGGAAATATATGCGTTAACTTGTAGAAACCGATATAAGCTTTGAAACATGCGAGATTGCGTATGCATGTGTGTTATATAATATTCATCGTCGCGTATAACACAGGTTAGGAATATTTTTTATACATCTAGCTAGTTCAATGTTAAAACGATGAGACCTAATTGCTAATCTATTAGTACGTTTAAATTATCCTCAGCAGTAGCAACCATTTCGTGTCCACTAATAAATAAAAAAAAACCTTTTATGACTTCTATTCTTAGTCGTTTCTTGTTCAGTTGATTATTACTTTGGAAGCAATCAACTAACTTTTACTTGCTATTTGTACCGCAATTAGCTTTATGGTTTTCTCCATTATATAGTGATTTTCCCAGCGTAGCTTAGATGTGGCACAAGGCCGAAAGTATGGGGCACCCAGTGAGGATCGAACTCACTACTAAGTCGTAATTGTTCTAGCGAGACAAGCTTGCTAACCATTAAGCTACCTCGGGTTGCCTCTTTCTCCCTTATATATCATTTGATTTCTTTTATATTTCTTAACTTTGCCTGTTCTTTGATCCATGTCAACTTGATTCTTTCTCTTAGAATTATACCTAGGCTTTCCATTGACTTTTGTGCCTAATTTATTTTTAAGCGGTTTTAATGTCCATGTTACGAAGTCATATGTCCTAGTTGGAATTATGCACGTTAAGCTTTCAGAACATTACTGAGGTGTTGTTCATCTTTTTCTTATTGTTGTTTTATTTAATTTTTATGCTTTTCTTTAAATATCTTCACATAATCCATATATTTGTGCAAGGGGATTATTAAAAGTTCACGAGACGTCGCAGAATGATGTCTTCTATTATATCTCTATTTTCATTATTTTTTTTTCTGACCATTATTTTTCCGTTTGTATCATTGTAATGTAGTTAGTGCTAACCCGTATCTTAATCAAATACCTTCTGTTGTTAGACTCAAGATATAAGGTAGCATATTTTCCGTTTGCGCTCGTTAAATTGCAGTATTAATGCTTTGTGGAATTTTTCGCTCAGATCTGTTCAAATTGTGCCGCATCTTTAGATTTACAACATTTCGCATTACGAAGCGTAAATATTTCATCTACTGTTACATCTGGACCATCATGTACACACACACACACACACACACACACACACACATATATATATATATATATATATATATATATATATATTTGTGTGCATGTGTGTGAATGATAAAATAAGGCATAACTATAAGACGTTTGTTCTATTTCTGCTTTTATTTGTTAATTAATGCTTTTGGAAGTTAATTTCGGAAGAGTTATGGAGACAAAATACCAATAATTTGAGTACAAGACATAACTCAAAGAAAGGGAATTTATATTTTCATAATTCATTTCCCCAAAATTCAGATGACGCCTAAATAAAAGCGAAATATGTAAAATTTATAAATTTTTCTAGTTTATTTCGTATTCTATTATTTTGTCGGCTATTATCCATTATCAAGTTTTTTTTTCATATATTTAACTGAATATGTAGATTTTTATATGTTTCTAGAGTGATGGTAAATGTTTTTACATTCCTCTTAAGGAAGTGCCTTTCTGATCAAAGTAAATTCAAGAATAATTATACTGGACATACCACTACATATTTATCAAGATGACTTACGTTACATCTATCGGAGCATAGCTCAAACACACACAGAAACCTACGAAACTCCATCCACAACATACTTGCTGAAATTACAAACTCCGCATAAAAAAAAAGATTAAGATAACATTTAAAAAAGATAATATTAATAAATAATAAGAAAAAATGAAAAGCCAATACTCAATAACATCAACGATGAACACGTCCACATTGCGTTGTCCGTGCTTGGAAAATAAATAAAAGCAAAAACATTGCCGTCATTCTAGAACGATATATACAAATCTATACACTCAGTTAATATTTTTTAAATCCTTGATAATGGCTAATAGAATTAGAAAAGCCCAAAGCGCCGAATATGCAGAGCATTTGGACAATTTTTACACAATTTACGCCCAGAAAAGTAAACAATTGAACACAAGAAAAATTAAATGAAAAACTTCCTCACAGTTCCTTCTAAGTTGTCTTTAGTGAAAGTTGTATTAAACAGAGATTGCTGGCCAAATACACAAATAAATATAGATTGTAATGTTTTGAATTTCAGTTTTGAAAAAAAAAAGAAACTTTTCCATGCCGCCCTATACGCCATCAAATTCTGTTACTAAATACATATATCGTCCTTCCAGACAAATCGACTATGGCGAGATTCGAATTGTCAGACTGCGAACATTCTAAACATAATCGGCTATATACATTTTATGCAACACGCAATCGATTGCGTCTATATGAAAAACAACCTGTCGCCTCTAAATGTTGAATTTAATGTTCACTTTTTTATTTTAATACGCTCTATCTCTGATATTGATATTTTATCCCCAAATATAGCACAACCTTAAGAGTATATTTCATCATATATATATATATATATATTTATATATATATATATATATATATATATATATATATATATATATATATAATGCTTATTTAATGTATATGAGAAGACACAGGTCACACCTATCTCAAACTCAACCTCACGAAATGTCTCTACATTACCGTCAAATGCTCGGGACATATTTCTTGTACATTTCTTCCGGAATTGACTTAGGACAATTTTAATGTAATTACCAACTTGTCAGAGAAGGATTATTCATAATTTGGAAAAGTCGATTATAAATAATCGATGCAAAATATCGGTTATCTAAAATAATATTTGTTTGTTAAATACCTTTAATATACATGCATACAAACACACACACACACACACACATATATATATATATATATATATATATATATATATATATATATATACATATATATATATATATATATATATACATACATATATATATATATAAAACATATATATATATATATATATATATATATATATATATATATATATATATATATTTGCGTAGAAAGAGAAAGAAAACCTTTTCTTCGTGAGTACTTCATCCAAGTAGCTTGATACCGATCACTATAGGCCGGCAGGCAGCAAAACACGCATATTTACGCACGAGGACTATAGAGTCTCGAGCAAAAGATATTTACGAACTGTCGAGATCACAGGCAGCGGCGAATCAAGTGGTGCTGCTTAGAGAGGGTTGCCCTATCGGCGTATCTGGGGCCAAGATGAAAAAAAAAAATAAGCAAAAGGAAAATCAAGAGGCAGATGATGTCCCTTGCTGACCACTGCAGATTGACTGACATAAAAATGAAGATTAATCGGTGTGTTGAGCTGTGGACGGCACGTCAGCAAGTGGGTTGACCGTCTTGGTGACCTCTTGGATATCGTTCCGCTTATACATCTGTGAAGTTGGGTCGATGATCTCAGGAGACTGCTCCACAAACAAAAAAAAAAAAAAAAACTAATAAAACCTTTGAAGCTGTGTTGTTTCTCCCTTGGGTGTTTGTTTGTTTGTGTGTGTCTGTGTGCACGCGCGTACGCATGTGTGTGTGTTTGTGTATGTGCATGGGACGACATTCCCACACATATAATGGAAATCATATTTGAGTATCAAATAAGTTAGAAAATAAGACTTTTTTTAAAAGATATTCATATTGTAAAACTCACGAATCAACCCCGAAAAAGAATCTGATTCTGAATGTATACACGCACAAACACACAGAGACACAATTGATTCACTGTAAACTGTCCTCAACGCACATATATTTCATTCTTCTTCTTTCTATATTTGTCAGCCACAATTCTCTATCTCTTTTCTCTCTCTCTCTCTCTCTCTATATATATATATATATATATATATATATATATATATATATATATATATATATATATATATACTTACACACACAAACTCCTTATCTCAAAAAATAGCACATTTGAAATATATATATATATGTATTGAAAAAATCAAATAAAATGTTCAAAATTATTAAAGATTGGCAGATGCCATTACTTTGACACTCTGACTCGCGAATTAATTTGATCATTTCATTTGATTTTTTTATTATTAATATTATATTTCGAATAAATATATATGTGTGTGTTTGTGTGTGTGCGTGCGTGTGTGTTTCTATCTCAGGTTTTTTATTGCATTAAACTGTCAAATTAATAAAACTCGTCATTAATTAAGAAGTCTTACACAAGTAAATGTGACTCCGACAAATAGCATTTTAAAGAGGTGTAACTATTAAAATAACGTTTATACTAATAAGAATATTATATATATATATATATATATATATATATATATATATATATATATATATATATATATATATATGTATATATATATATATATATATTCATATATATTCTTATACATATATTTATATATATACATATATTTATATATATATGTATATATATATATATTGCACACACATACATATTTATTTAAATATATATTATATACATATATATTTAAATATATTTAAATATATATATATATTTATTTATGTATATATATACATGTATGTATATATATATATACATGTATGTATATATATATTTATGTATATATATATATATACATGTGTGTATATATATATATACATGTATGTATATATATATGTATATACATGTGTATATATATATATATATATGTATATATATATATATATACATGTATGTATATATATATATATATACATGTATATATATATATATATATATATATATATATATACATATATATATATATATATATATATTTATAATATATATACATGTATGTATATATATATATATATATATATATATATATATATTTATATAATTTAAATGGGGGTTATTATAGGATATAAACCAGAAAAATATATTTAAAGGAGATATGCAAAGAAACTGCAAATAGGATGCTAATTGTGAATATCTTTTTCACATTCGTAGATAAGCTATAAATACCCCCGCCAACAACGAACATTTTGGCATTTCCATAGTTTTGAGAAGGGACATTAATATGCAAATAGATCATCAGACGAAATAACATTTTTTAATATAAATCACGTAAGGGAAGACCAAGAACAAAAGAATTATTTGCTGAATTTTTATTAGTTGCAATATATATTCTTTTTAACTTTATATTTATCAAAAAAATTGTTTAATTTTTTGTTAAATTTTGCAACGCTGAACCTCACTATAAATCTAATTATATTTAGTTTTCAATGGTCAAGTTTGCTTTCGCTTGTTCGTTCATACCGTAGTAGCAGCAGCAGTCGCCGTCACTGTCTTTGTTATATTTTTTTGTTACATCATAAAGTTACTTTCTAAACTATTAAGAAACATTTACCAAACTAGTTTGGTATTCTTTGAATAATTACTCTACGGGTGGACAGTGGGAAATTTTCCTTGTGAAAATGGGCATTGGCCCAAGAAAGGTTGGAATCCCTGAATTACAAGAATGTAGAATTTCGTCTCTTTCCCAAAGAATCCAGGACGCCAGTCGATTCCTCAGTAAACCAAGGCACCAAACAATACCGTAGAATACCGGGATGCCAATCATTCTATCAGTAAACCAGGACGACAATCAATCCCCACTCAGTAAGCTAAGACGCAATACATCCCATCTTAACACAGGATGCCAATCCCTCTGTAGAGCAAACACCAATCGATCGCTGAGTATAATGGGACTCTAAGCGATCACTGAGTAAACTTCAAAAATCACAGCTGGAGACATGTCTGAGCGTTTCTGTTAACATATATGTACCTTGTTGCGAGTAAATAATTGTTACTGTTTTATGCTCAGTCGCTAGATTAATATGCTCAGATCTAAAATGAAGAGACCGTGAGGTTTGCCACTGTCTTTATAGTGTATTCATCTTCGCCTGTTGTTCCGTGAAGCTTTTACTTTAGTTTTAATTCCAAATAAATTTAATGTTTCTAATAAGCAAAATAAGTTCCTGTATTTAAAACTGAATTTAATTTGATTGAAATGAATTTTTTATTGCCTGTAAAAATGCTAAAATCGTCCACATTGAAAAATATGTCAACAGACCGTAATTCTATTTATAAAACAATATTTCAAAAATAAAATATATATATTTCTGGAACTTTATTTGAGGAAGATTAGCTACTCTAATCTTTAATTAATCTTAATTGAAACAAATAGTAATTTTAGTTTAAAAGAGAATTATTTTGTTAAACACGAAGGTTGGGGTTTTTATGTAGTGCTGACAACTCTTACGCTTGACTTATGTTTGGGAATTTAGTCTAACATAGAAAACGCTTTTTGAGGAAATGTTGGAAAATTACTAAACATTTTCAATTATATATATTTACCACACTTATTTTTATGTATTTACAAAGATCGACATTATTATACATACATGAGATAGATTCAAAAAATATTTTGAAATATTCTGGTTCGTTCAGTTTACGTAAGCTTTTCATTTCTGTTTATTAAATGCAGTCTTAATTTAATAACTATTATTCCTAACCACTACAAATTAATGCAGAATTTTAAAAGATATAAAAGTTTTTATATTACAAGGCAATGACTGTGCTGAGCAACTTAACTCCAAAAACTAATGGTCTGCTCTAATGACATCTGAAATATTTAAAAAAGATATACGCTAAAAAGAAAAAAAATAGATATATTTTCTTTTCTTGGTGTATATATGGGTAGACTTCAGCAAAGACTGAATTCGCTATGGGACGAAAACAAGGGAGACTTTTTGCCTAGAAGGAAAAACATCCTGATATTATTCGCCACCTTCTCACGTCACATCACGGTAAGATGGCAACGCCTACCGGACAATGTGAAACGTTTCCGCTAAAGTACTTCCGCCATTTACCGACACGGGCTTTTCAGCATCACATTTGCCGCCTGATGATAGGCGCGAAGAACTCTAAAATGCCTATCAGTCCTGCAACGGCTTCAAATAAAAAGGCCGGTGATGAAGCTTTTAAAAGTTTCTATCGTCACTTGATGACCAAACGGGGTTGGACTGGTTCCGCCTTGCGAAGATTTAACTTGCAATTCTAAAGGAAAGAGAAAAATAAGGCAATACTTTAGAAAGTTAATATGTCAGGCAAATAATGCAGATTGGCATATGTAAATTTTGTGAAGAGTGCATTTCTTCGTCTATGAGTGGGTGAACATTGAATGAAACAAAGGGAGAAAGAGAAGGATAATCCTAAAATCGGTTTCCTCAAACACAACAGTACAGACGCCGTGATAGAGGTTTTCAAGTAAATATTGCCAATCTACCTTGAATATCAACATTCAAAACATTATTTCCACCTTGACAATAATACAAATTTAGTGAGATCTAATCATCTAAGCTGCATCGTTTAATTACTTATATGTAGCAAATAAGAAATGTCTAGTACACTGTATAACGTTGCTGTACATATATATATATATATATATATATATATATATATATATATATATATATATATATATATATATATATATATATATGAATTTCAGCGTTGTACTAGGCTGGCATTTCACTCACACCTTTTCATTGTCGAATCTCCTAAAAGTAGCCGTCTCTTCTACTCCAGTAGCTTCATGTCTCGCACCTCTCGCCTGTGGAACTCCCTCCCCTTTTCCTGTTTCCCTGATAGCTATAATCGCCAAATGTAATGTCAATCGACGTCTCCAGATCTCCTGATCTATCCCCCTTCTCTTCATCATTTCCTCTATCACTTCTCTTTGCTCTCGCTCCAACTCTCTGTAACCCCTAGAGTGTTAGTGTCTTCCCGCCTTGCTTGGGGTGAAACGCTTAACACACACACACACACACACACATATATATATATATATATATATATATATATATATATAGCAAATGAGAAAGATCTAGTATATAAGAGAAACCCGGATATAAGAGACTTCTTCTCCGGTCCCGACAACTCTCTTATATCCGTGTTACACTGTAATATTTCTGTTAATAATGATACAAATGTCCGTATTATAGCATCAAATAAAGCAATGAGTGATCGAATAAAACGAAGAGTAAATTTTAAATGTTAGATTTGATCTTCCTACAGCTATAAATGTTTTCTAAATTAGACAAAAAAGAGGTATTCTGAGAAAAATATGTTAAGTTCGATTTATTCATTGTGAATTTAAAATCAAGAAATATTAACCAATTATTAATCGTTGTTAACGATAATGTTTTTTTTCTTCTTGAATCGTCAGATATATTCTAATGCATAAGTATACTGGCTCAATTATTTACTTGAGTGTATATGTGAAAGTGTATCAATTTATACAGTGATTTTTTTCTTGTGCCTGCAAATAGAGACTTAATTTCCTTTCAGTCCAACAGACACACACACACGCATATATATATATATATATATATATATATATATATATATATATATATATATATATATATATACACGAAGATAAGTAATGTTGAATATTGGGGAATGGAACGGAAGTTTTAATTCAGATGTTTGAACAATCTCTCTTTATGTGAATGTTTCTAACCCTTTGATAATGACTTTCTTTTGCTTGATTTTTTTCCCTGACTGCATCGAAAGTCTTTGCCGACAAACATTTTATTTCGTTTTAAATTTCGCCCCACCTCCAAATTTTTGTCTCCAGTGCTTTATGGATTTAAATGTGCTCGACTGATATCTTTTCAAATGGGCGGAGCGCGTCAATATGAGTTTGTCCTGACTTCCTTTGCTCTTCATTGGACAGCGTTGAAATTTTTACGTAACGCTTGAAATATTAGGAACACATCAAAGCAAATGGCAGTCTCTCTGATGTCAGCTTCAAGATTAGTTGAATCTTTGGCAAAAGGGAAGACATTTTTTATTTGCTGTTACGAATTTCTTTCCTATGGCCTTTTCATTTCCGACATTCCTTATTTATTTGCCGTTGATGGCGAACGAGCTTTAAATTGCAAAATTTGCTGATTTATTTCAAATGAGTAAATTTAACTAATCAAATTTAATTTTCACACAGACACAAAAATGGCATAAATTAATACATATTCTAGACTATATACACAAAATATATATTTAAAAGATAGATCTTAAATATTCTCACGAGGCATTATCATTTGCGCGCATGTATAATTGCATCAACTTAAAAAGAACATTAGTCTGATGAAATCCGCGTCACACGAAAAATTATCCACTTTTTCTTATATTTCTCTAACATTGTATATATATTTATCTATGTTTTTTTTTTTCTCTCAGAATAGTTGTAGTTTAAAATACAGGATGAATTTGGCAATGTTGAAGAAACACAATGTAGTCTGAGCAGGTATTTGTAATAGGGACTGGTTCGCCACGCTAGTAAAAGGCTGAAGTCAGGAAAGGAATAGCCAGTCATACATACATACATGCATACATACATATACATATATATATATACATACATACATACATATGTGTGTATGTGTTTGTGTGTGTGAGAAAGTGTGTATGTCTATGCGTGTGTCTGCACAAATGTCATATATACATATTTACTTTGTTAGAAGAACAAATCTGGTGTATTGTGGGCGCATAAATCTTCAGTATGGAGAGAGTCTACCCAGACATATATCCTTGCTCGAATTGATGGAAAATTTCTAAATTTAGTCAGCAATCAATGAATCGATATTAAAATATGCAAGTAATTAATCCATCACACACACACACACATATATATATATATATATATATATATATATATATATATATATATATATATATATGAAGAAATATACTCTTACGGTTTGCTATATTTATGGGATAAAGTGCTCAATACCAGAGATAGAGCGTGTGTAAATATAAATTGAACATTGAAGTCAACACTTACAGGCGATAGTCTGTTTCATGCTAGACGCAATCATCAGGTCACCTGACGATTGCGTCTAGCATGAAACATCCTGTCGCTTCTAAATGCTGACGTCAATGTTCATCCATCTTTGGTGCGCATGCGTAATCGAACCAACAAAACAAGTACGATGAAGCTCTAAAGGACAAAACGCATCACATTTAAATTTTTTCTGACAGTCATACATTTTCATCCAATATTGTTCTTGATAAATGGCTAAATATTTATATATCGTTATGTCATATATATATATATATATATATATATATATATATATATATATATATATATATATATATATATAATCCAGAGAACTCAATGTAAATTCAGAGCAAATAATTTAAATAAAACAGACCACTTTAAGGTTCCATTATAATAATTTATTTCACCAGAGCCCTTTTAAAGGACGCCGGATCATCAGATAGCGCTTCCAAAAGATGAAACGAAAAATGAAATGAAAATTGATGGGTCGTGTAAGTTTTTGTAATTTAAAAGTGAGTGTAAAAGGAGTAGTTAGAGAAACATGGTAGAGTTTAGAGAGGTTTAATTTAATATTTCTCTCCTTGGGACAACCCATACGGATTAACAAGTTTTTTCATAACTATATATATATATATATATATATATATATATATATATATATATAATTATTTTTTAAAAAAAGATGATACCATCTCGACACAGAAATTACTAAGTATCGAATGTTGACTCGTACTGAATATTTCAATATTAAACTTAAAATTTAGAGTACAGTTTCATTCTCAAGCGATGTTTAGAATAACCAACTGAGGAAACGTTTTACTCACTTATAGACTGGAAATGGAAGGGTAATCTTGTTTTTTTTCTTTCGTTATCAGAGTCACTACTGTGTTGAAAGCATGAATGTTTACTATATGTCAATACTTTTGGAGTCGTGTAAGGTTTGGCGGGGGCTTTGTTTTCTGGACACAATGGCCTATTTTTCCTAGGATCTGTTGTTTTTATTACTATTTATTAGTAATTTCTGTGTCGCGATGAAATCATTTTTTTTTTTTTTAAATCGTTATAATTTAAGCTCTACGTATGTATCGAGCACTAAAGAAATTTGGATCATTAATCTAACTATTCTTTCCTGTTACAACAATACACACACATACACACACATGCATACAATCGTATTCACACACGTATATTTATGTATGTTGTCATATATTGTATCTAGATGAATAGGTTTGTGTGCGTGTTCCAGCATAACCATTTCTGCAGATTGCTCAAGTAATGTATGTGCACTGAGGAGAAGCATAGGTTAATTTTATGCCTTTTGATTTTGTGTTTTTTTTTGTGTAAATGTATTTGTGGGATTGAATAGAGATGGAAATTAACATTATACCGGGATCTGCATAATAATCATCACAGTATTAACTGAGAATGCTTTGATCAAATGGTGGTAAACATTTGCTAAAAGGAGCAGAATGACATTTTACAGAAGAAATAAATTATTTTGTTTGCTCTATACTTGTATTTTGCTATGCTGTATGTGGTTTGATTATTGAAAAAATAATTTCAGATTCAGTATCAAAATGAACTATTAAAGCAAAAATAACGATGAAAATAAATTTTCTTTTCATTGATCAATATTCTTCGTGAATATTGCTGGACATAACTGTGATATATATATATATATATATATATATATATATATATATATATATATATGTGTGTGTGTGTGTGTGTCTGTATACTAACTGATACGGAACTGTAATAATCTGTGTTACCCTGCATTTTCTAAAATTACATTAAAATGTTAAATGTGTGTATTTCTTTTAAAGTAAAAATGAAATTTCAATTACTACAGTATATTTGATTTTATTTTACAAAAATAAATATTTGATTATAAAAATATAATGAAACAGCATCATATTTTGTTTTAGTCAACAAAACCACCACCTGCCTTAATTACGGCTTTAGAAATTCTTGCTATACTTTCCAAATTTTTTGAACAAAATTATATAGTAAACCTTTCCAAGCATTCTTCACGTACTGAAAAGGCTCACTCGTTCGGTATTATCTTCAAACATTACTTACCAATTCATGCTATACTATTTCAATGGCGAGGATGTCAAGAGATTAAGGGAACCTCGTCATAATTTTCATAATGTTGTTCTTTTTTATTTTTGACTCGATGTAATCTTGACATAATTTAGAAGAATGTTTTTATCAAAAGGTGATTTTTTCTTCTATTTATGCGTAAATCAGATGACAGGGGATATCTTTGCAAAATCAAATGATATTGTTTATTTTCCGGATTCTATTGACCTAAATCAAATAATCAGCCCTTTTGGTAATCTCAAAAAGTCTACTGAGGCATTAATGGTGAAGACAAAATATAATATTTCCCTATAAAATATTCATAATTT
>CAHIKZ030001575.1:370000-520000 GCA_903632075.3 Acanthosepion pharaonis | reverse complement strand
CAAAATGTGCTAACCATGTTCGGAAAATAAAACATCTCTATAACACTAAAAACGTACACATAACCCACACATTCAATTAAACTGAAAAAAATCATCCTTGATAATGGCTAAAAATACAGACGAAAGTGGTCGCAATTATAGAACATTTGGACAGTTTCTACACAAAAAAGAAAACACTTGTTCGGACACAAAGAAAATTAAATAAAAAGCTTAAACATGGTACCTTTTGACTCGTTTAGTCATTTAAGACATGCATCCAGAAACACTGATATATATATATATATATATATATATATATATATATATATATATATATATATATATATGCATGTTTCATTAAATAAAATAGACAAGTTTTGTCTATTTATCTTAAACAAATTCCTTTATATATCGTCTGATAAATATATATAACATATATTATAAACACGAAAGAAAATCACCATATTGATACATGTTTTTAATCCTATCTAAGATTTCCGGCTTTCATTAATGAGGTCATCGATGATGAAAATTACATTTTATAAATTAAAATAAATAAACATATATAAAAATGACAGTCTGCTTTGTTTGCATAGACGATTTCAAGCAACAACAAACTCATGATACGATACGCTGGAAAGAAATTCGCGCTCCATGTCGTCAAACATTTACCACGCGAGAATGAAAACGAGAAGTGTTAAGTATGGGAAGGAACTTTGGTATAAAAAAATGTCTTCTGTTAACAGGGAGATTCAAAATAACTTATAAATATATATATATATATATATATATATATATATATATATATATATATATATATATATATTATATGAATCATTCATACAAAAAACAAATATAGAGGTTAATGATTTAAATGGCGAGAATACATCTTCGCAAACAATTTCAATAAGATACACCAACCCCGAAACCTGTATATGAATGATATGATCCCTGTTTATAAATTCCAGTTGCATAAGGTCTTTTTTATTTTTTTTTTCGTCTGTTCCTACAGACATCCTCAGGTATGGAAATAGATTTGTTCTTGTTTTTACTTCTCTGTAATAAGAGGACAACGAAAATATAGATGTAATCCGAAAAAAATGCTATGAGAAATGTGTTATTGTTTTGGAACGTGCGGTCGCAACGCTGAGTTTGAATTTTAAATTTAAGGTTGTCCGTTTTTGTACAAATATATAAATAAGAGAATTCTTTTGTACTGGTAGGTTTTCAAATCAATGTGGCATGAACTATATTGTTCAATAATTAATTGATGTCACAGGAATCCGAAAGTTGCACGTTGGATCAGTTATTTTAAAGTATAGCACATTCAATTTATAATTAAATGAATCAATATATATATAATTTATATATATATATATATATATATATATATATATATATATATATATATAATATATATATATATAATTATATATATATATATATATATATATATATATATATATATATATAAATATTTTATAAATTTTAGTTCTTTAAAAAAATATACGAGTGAATCGTCACAGTAGTCGTCAACTAATTTTCAAAACAAGTTTCTTAGACACAGTGATACTTTTGGCACCTCTGGTATTTACAACAACAATAAGAGTGAAATATTAATATAAAAATTCCACTTATCATTACTTTTATACTGGAAAGTTCTTTCGAAAATATTTAGAATTCGAAAAGTAATGAAGGATCGAAACTCTGTAAACAAGAATAAAAATCAGCCATGAAAGAAAATGAATATTATATCTTAAAGCTCACATTACAAATAAAACACTTTATCTCGAAAAAATAAATATTGACCTTGAAGTTTTTTTCTTTAAAAAAATGTTTTGGAGATATCATAAATTATTTATGATCTTATCATGGTTGGGATTTATAAATATTTATATATATTTAAAAGGAAATTAATAATAAAATTTTATATAATAATAATTGTAAAATAATATATAATAAAATTGATATAACAAAAATAAAATTTATATTTTATAAAGATTTTTATATAAAATATGTGAATATAGATGTTTTTATGTTTTCTTTTGTTTTTGTTTTTTTAAAAATTCTCATAATTTATATAATTATTAGCATTTATATATTTATCTTATGTCTCTGGTTGAACCTGAAAAAAATATATATATATATCACTAAAAACAAAGAAAAGAAAATAATAATTTCTTTAAATTTCGAAAAAATATCGTTCTATTTGCAAATTTAAACTGAAAATAAAATTGTAAGAACATAAATATGATAAATAATGGAAAATGAGATGATGAAAGTAATGTGATGTAATGATTGTAATGTAAATAATTTAAAAACTGTATAGTAATTAAGTTTTTTAAGGAAGACAAAAATTTTATATCATTTCCTTTCACATATTAGAGATAGGTTAGTTGAAAAAACATTATGTGGAAATGTATTCATTTTTAAACATGAGACAGCACGCTTATGATTTTAAGAAAATAGATATTTTACTACCTTTATGTTGTTTCATCCTTGGAACAGTGTCAGATAAAATACAAAAATTGCTTTTAGAATTAGACAATTCAAAAAGATGCATTCGAACGGTAATATCTTAAGGGATAAACAGAATTTTTTTAAATGTTTTGTCGAATAAGAATTGAAGAAATTACAGGATTGCATTGTGCGGATGTTATGATCTGATCTTGATTTATAATTTTAACTACCAAATTCTTAAATAACTAAGAAATAATAATAAAAATAATAATAATATCCTCTGAGGATAATAATAATAATAAATAAGGATAATAATAATAAAATATCCTCTGGGACATGCCCATTCAAACAAGAGGAGGGATTAATTAATAATTAACAACCTATAAGGATTTGAAAGACAAGAAATTCAGGAAGGATCCTTATTGACATTTATTGGGACCATCAATAAATTCAATCCATGGAAAACTCTGTTCAATTTTACCCTAAAATGAAATGGATTAACAGGATGGGGGAACGAAGAAGAGATATATATTAGTAATTTGAAATTATGGGAGAAAACAAAAAAAATAATGGATAATTTTACAAAAGTTTACCAGGTAATATTAAAGATAAATTTCAAAAGAAATTATCACTTTTACTAGAAAAAATGTATATAGTTAAGAAGAAAAGTGCCATATAATTAAATGTAAAAATTCTAGTGAAAGAGGGTAAAATGTCATAATTTGGACCCAATTTTACGATACAAAGCAAAAAAAACATTAATTAATTATTAATAATAATAATAATATCAAAATTAAGGGACATGCCAATTCAATAGACATTTAAAAAATTATCTCAAAAGACAAGATATTATCATAAAGACAAGAAAATTCAGGAAAAGGTATTACTTAGTGATATAGATTTACTATTCATCTGAGAGAAAAAAAACCATGAAAAATTAATACAAACTGTCCAAAAAAAAAACTGGAGATCGAGATTAAACAGGATATTTAAACTATCTTTTGACTGTAATCAATAGTAATCGGAATGACTGTTAATTTAAGAAAAGGTATGGACAATTTAAAAAACAGTATCCCAGGTAGCATCAACATGCAAAAAGAGAAGATCGCCCCACTATCCTGTACGTCCCATATAATAAGAAAATTTAATATCAATTTTAATTGGTAATTCTCCTTTAAAGAGCCTAAGGACCATAGTTTGGACCCTTTCTAGACAGGATGCAAAAACAGGAAGCATAACAAAATAATAATAATAATAATAATAATAATAATAATAAAAATAATAAAATATTCATCAATTAATGCGAAAGCATCGATTACAAAATATGGAGGAATCCTTAAAAATGAAGAATTTATAATTTAATACAAAAGAAGCTTGGAAAAATAGAAAAATTTAACGTAAAAAATTCGTTCAACAAACACCAAAATTTAGTAAAATGCGATTTTTGTGATAAACAGAAATAAATTTATAAAATTTAAATACATATAAATGAAGTTATTAAATAGAGCAGAAAATATAAAAAGAAAAATCGTTGGCAATTTGAGATGCTTACCTGGATCAGTTTAAGTTGTTTAGAATGTTTCCTCCCCTCAGATGGATGGTTGGAAAAACTTCTTCATAGAATCACTGAAGGGATACAAACAAGAAAACAAAACAAATAAATATAAAAAAATGTACTCACAATTATTAAAACCAGCTGAAAGTTTTATCATTTGAATGTCTTTTACCAATTTTTGTTTTGTCTATTTTCTTTACAAAAGAAAAAAAATATTGAAAATGTCATAAACCATTCCTAACCTTAGGTTCTATGAAATGGACCCTTTCACAAATTCATAAACAAATAATAATAAAAGCAAATAATAATAATAATAAAAAACCCTAAATTACACTAAAACTAATAATAATAATAACAAAAATATAGACTTCTACGGGAAGGAAACTGAAAGAAAATGGTATGAACACCACCCAGATCCGGTTACGGAGATAGGACCTGTTACAATTCTATGGGACTTTTATATACACACTGACAGAACAATCAAAGCCAACCGCCCAGATATTGTTATTAAAGACCACAAACAAAAACGGTGCCTCCTTATTGATATGGCAGTCCCTGCTGACTGCAATGTATCTTTGAAGATATTCAAAAATACTGTCAAAATACAAGGACCTTGAAATAGAAATCTCGAAAATGTGGCATATGGGAACATCAACAATCCCTGTTGTAGTTGGAGCCCTAAGACTGGTTGGAAAAGATTGCAGTAGACTAATTCAAGGGATTCCTGGAAGTCCATGCCTCAAGGAGATATAAAAAATTGTTCTGACAAGTACAGCCCACACTTTACCAAGGGCTTTATCTATGTAATTTTTTTTTTTTTTGTCAGTGGAAAGTGTCATGATGCCATTTCTAACCTTAGGTCCCCAAGCGGGACCCGGAAAGAAATGTGTAAACGCCAGAAATCAAAGGAAATAAAATAATAATAATAATAATAATAATAATAATAATGTTTTAAAGTATTTCAATTTTCAAATATAAATACTGAAGAAATAATGGAATGTAGAATGTTGTCGAATCTGAAAATATCAAAAGATCTTAAATATTTCAGATATTAATAGCGATAAAAAACTTAAAGAACACATCAAAATAATTCTATAGTGTCATGCTATTTTTTGAATGCCGGTATTTTGATTTCAAAGAAGATTTGAAATAGTTTATTTGCTCAGTCGACACTATAGAAGTTTAAGTGAGCTTATGTCTTAATGTCTCCTTTCTTTTATTCACTCTTTCTTTCTCGCCTAATTGATTTTTCTCTATTTTGCTTATTAATTTAATGTCAATATTTGATGTAATAATCCTGTCCTGTACATGGCAGAATATTTTACATAAACAAACAATATCTTGTTTATCAACGAAGGTTCTAATTTCATACAAATCATATTAATGCTAATGAAAAATATTTTTAACAAAAAAAAACCTCAAAAAAGCTTTGTAAAAATATGCAGAAGCAACATGGGACAAAAACAAACCAACAAATGTCAAAATTAACAGAAACTCCAAAAAGAATTCTGACAGATTATTGGGTACCTGAGAACTATGCAAGTGTAGGGTACTATCGTTAAAAGAAAACGATTAACATGAGTGCTACAAAATAAATAAGTTTTTATTTCCTTCTCTTTTATAACAATAATTTGTGGAAATATTTGAAAACAAACATTGAATTGTTCTTGTTTTGTTTAATGTTAAAAGTCTCTGCGTCTTGTAAAAAGTATCAATTTGATGAAATCGAATGTCAATACTGTTCATTCAAAAATTTTTAAGGCATTGCGGTGAAACAAAACGTTGTATTTGCTTACCGAGTAAGAACAACTGTTTTGCGGAGGTTTGAAAATATTCTCATTTTTATATTGTTCTGATGAGACCTTGTTGTTTCTTAATAATTAGCTAATTGAGCGATATGTTGTTCCGGTGAGTGGAATGTAAATAATTCTTTGAGATGTGCCATGAAGATATAAAGAAGAGTAAATAAGGACATAAAAATATTTTTTTAAATGATGAAATTAGTAGTGTTTCTTGCTCAAAAAATGTGTTCAAAGAAGGAATGAAAACTGTTTTTGTTTCATGTAAATGTACTCAAAACAAGGCGAGAATGGATAAGAGATCTACTGTCATCGCAGTAGTAGTGAAGCAAATTATAATACGATGTTTAGTTATTAAATTTAGCTTTATTTACTATATTAGACATATAATCAAAAGAGAAAGTCTTCGAGCAAGAGACAAGCCTCGGACCGTACGGTAAGGTATTGAAATATTCTTATTGGCTATTTTATATATGAATTGTTTTGCCAAATCTCCATCAGCGTATAATGTTTTGTTTTTTATTTAAATGTTTTTCCCTTTTTTTCTTGTGATTTCCTATAAATATCTGATGCTATCATATATATAAGGAACGTGCCAACAGGTCACGACCCGCTTTTGTCAAGTCACGTCGCTGAATATAGTATATTAGTTCTAATCTTGGTAATGTTTCAAGGCTTTTGCTTAATGTAGACAAAAATTCACAGTAATTTCGTTTATCTTTTATGGAACGATATGCAGAATTATATCTTTTAAATCTGTCTTTATAGATTTTTTACTGAATTCTATTGTCGTTTATCCGGACAAAGAATTAGATTAAAGGCGCGTCTTGAATCCTTTTTCTGCTTTGAAACCTTACACACGTATACTATTTCTTAATAGTTTTTGAAAAAAAATCCTTGGACTGTAGGCCTTCTTATGTAATTAAATTATCTGAATGAATAGAATATTTAAATGAGAGAATTTATGATTGTTCGTGTCTCGTTTTCAGTCATAAAATGTCGGACTGTTAGTCTCTCTATCGCCATTTATAGATATGTATTTATTGAATTGGATGTTTGTTCGTTGGTGCAACTCAGCTTGCCATTCCTGAACTGGTATCAAAAGGATTAAAACATGTGAAATGAATGAATAACTCCGAGAGGTTCAAAGAAATCCTAGAAGAATGAACGAGATTGTGTAAGGAACGCCGGCAACGGGAAGAGAAAATGGCGGATCAAATGAGCAAAAAAAAAAAAAAAGGAAGAAATTCAGAAAAAAATGTAAATATACACATAAGCATTGTCCCATTAAAATGCTTCGATGGATCGAAGTGATCATTCGTCAAAGGAGAGTGAGATTGTGCGGATATTAAAAGGGAAAAGGCGATTAAGGTTAAGTTGAAAGGTCAGCAATGATGTGAAAATAATTAGAGGCACAGTAAAAAAAAGCATAATAATAAACATTGAGGTCGATTTAAGATTAAAATAAAGCTAAATAACTAAATTTATATATATATATATATATATATATATATATATATATATATATAAATGAAATAGTGTGTGTGTGTGTGTGTGTGTGTGTGCGTGCATGTGTGTGTGCATTGGCATCTATCTGTACATATATCTTAAGGTTTGCAAATTTCCAGCTTTTTTTGTTCTCAAGAAAAAAACTATTTTCCATTCTGTATTCAAAAAAACTTTTAAGAAGGTTATAAGAACTTAAATAATAATAACAATAATAATAATAATAATAATAATAAGAAGAAGAAGAAGAAGAAGAAGAAGAAGAAATGACGAATATTTCACTGATTCGAGCGACTTCAAATATATAAAAATATAAAAAAATTTTACTTTCAAATTTAATTTTTCAATCAATTCTGAAACATGAAGTTGGACGTTGTCAATAGTTTTTAGTGCTAAAGGAATAATCCAGAAAATATGAAGAAGAGATCATCCAGAGATTGCATCTACAACTTTAATACTGAGGGGGGTGCTGAATTATGGATAAAATATTTAAGTTCCAGTGCATGTTACCAAATACTACGGACGTAGTATGGACACGAAGCCGAGTAGTTAGAACTTTTTTACCATGAGACCTGAATCTCCCCATGGTTGATTTGTCAGGAAGGACCCAAGGCTTGTGAGTGAAATTGGGTAGACGGAACCCTTGGGGGCCGACGATAGCTGTGTTAACACAGTCACATGACATCATGGCCGAGGGCTTGAGCGTGCTGGCCTTGTTCAAATTGTTGATCACACTAGATATCCCGCTCTCTCCCAGAAACTGTAACTAAGGTCTGCTCAGCATAGTTGCAGAATAAACTAAAAGTGGTCTCTGTGGTTGTTAAATAAACATAAATGCGCCTGAGCAAGCGTCTGCAACAGGGATTGGCTAGCCGCCCTAGTAGACGGATATCCTCGAATACGAGTGGCCAGCTGTACATACTACGAACAAACAAACAACAATAATAATAATAATAATAATAATAATAATAATAATAATAATAATAATAATAATGAGAAGAAAAGAAGACGAAGAAAAAAGAAATTATGATATTTTAACCGGGATCTGTAAAATGTCGACTGATTTAAAATATATCCTAATATAAACGTAGGGTGGAACCAAATTCTGATTATATTGTCTATAAGATCCAAGGTTTGAAGCATGTGTAAAGTATAGACATACTTCTCCCTACGTTCTTTTCTATATCCTGAATATTCTCGTCAAAAGATCTTGTGACTGGAATTCCAAGATGCCTGACGTAGAATAAAGTGGCCAAAGCACCCACCCTGAGAGTAAAATTTGATAATATTCTTATTCACATAGCCAACATTTCCTGGTGCAAAGTATCTATATCTATTCATATTGGTAGTCAATGTCAATCAGTGCTCCTTATATAAAAATTGACGAATAATATATGCTTTGCCTGCTATAGAACATATCTAATACAATGTTAGATGCTTGAATTTCGCTATTCCCTTATATATACAGAGTCCTTCAAAAATTTATACACACATCCAAAAAGGAAAAAAAAAACTTTTATAGATACTGTAATACTAAATTTATTCAGACACCATGAGATAAATACAAGTTACCTGTGGATTCTGCCATTACAAGAGATGTTCAAAATTGTGGCCTTTATCTTCCAGGCATTATTAGTTCGGAAAACTACTATTTGGTCAACGTTGTCCAAATTATCCAGTGGGATTGTTACATATGCATTTTCAATTTCCTGTCTTATGTCCGGAAATATAATTACTGCCATCTCTCGATAAAATATCGTACTACAGAAAACAGCGTTATCGTAATTTCATAAAACTACGAAAGACAATTTTTCCTTTCCTGAAGTGTGTATACATTTTTTGACTGACTCATATATATATATTGGGATGTTTGTAAAATAAGGAATAAGTTTGTATTGGGCTTCGTATATTTATAACTGAGCATCACATTGGTGTATTGTTTTCTTACATAATAAGAACAACAAACATCATGAGGAAAACACAAGTTTTCCACTACTATAGTCTAGATTTTTCCCATATTAACGACCGCACAGCAAAAAGCTAATAGACAGTATATTGTTATAAAACTTCAAAGGAAACAAACGTTTTGTTATAGTCACGATCATATTGATATACCTATTTCTGCTAAATAATTTGATAAACTCTCCAATTAAAATGGAAATTACAAGATTATGACAATGTGCCGTTTAGACAAAACCATTTCTCCAGTTGTTGTAACAGTGCTGGAAAACATAAAGTCAAATACTGATAAACACATTAAAGAAATCCGAGGAAATCCGTCCTTATCTGAAATATAAAATATTGTCTTAATGTGTACTGATCAGGTATATAGAAACTCTTTCAGTAATTTACTAAAAAAAAACTTTTTAATTGAAAGATCTGGGAAATATTGTATCGAAAGGTTAATAATAATAATAATAATAATAATAAAATAATAATAATAATAATGAAAATAATAATAATAATAATGAAAATAATAATAATAATAATAATGATAATAATGATAAATAGCTATCGTTAAATTTAGAACAGTAACGTCGGTGCCATTTTTATTTTTGGAGGAAATATTGACAATGTAAAGGAAAACATCAGAGGTTCGTTGTATTTGTTCAATTAGCTATTTTAATGAACTTATTAGATTCTGCACACATACACACATACATACATACACACACATACACACACAAAAGGAAAATGAAAGGAAAACACACAGTACAGAAATCGTTTCTCAACAACTTATTGATTGATATTTTGTTTGATTTGCCGATAGTGATTCAAGCATCGGCCAGATTACCAAGGATTAAATGTGATTCTCTTTTCTATCAAAGGACAGTATAATCAGTATTGAGATAATATTAACACAGTGTCTAGAATTGATTTCATTTAGGAAATCAAAGCTTACACTGCGTGCAAGAGGACGAATCATGGGTCCTTTGATAAAACATTTACTTCTTTAAAAACAATCCTTATTTAAGCAAATTTTAAACAAATATTCTGGCTGTAATTTCATAAAATTTGAAATCTCGTCTATCCATCGACCTATTTATCCATCTATCTAGCCCTCAGAGATAACACAATTTGGTAAACTGAGATAGATAATCTAGCAGAGGTTGTCTAAACTTGTGATATCTGATGGATATTTTTTAAATTTAAATAATGCAACCCTTACAAACCGTCTTAGACATGACGTCGCCTGTATATGAAACACGTATATTTACATTAGACATGTAACAATCGTAAAAATACCAGGATGGGTCTAATATAAACCTTTTTCTATTGTAAGTCAAATAATTATCATACTTGAAAATAACTCGACATGCTCGAAAGTAATCAAGGGAAAAACATTATAAATTTTGGACAATTTGACTCGGATTTTCTGCAACACATACGTAAATTGTAAAAAATGTCATAAACAAAATGGAACTAATATCTGCTTGGATATCTTACAGCATTCTTTCTTATTGCCAGTCATGAATATATTGATACTGGGGTGGCAAGTCCTGTTGGTGTCATTCTCCAAAATATGGACACATGTTTTATCTGTAAGTGGATAATGTAAATCTATATATTCTCGAGATTGCTCTGCATAGAACTCTGTTAAGGTAGCAACGTCTTTGCTTTGATATTTGCTAGGCCTTAAAGTTGTGATAAGAAGACATACAAATATAATAGTGATTAAAACGGACAGATGAAAACAAAAAATGGCGAAAATAACAAAAAAGCGGAGTAACAAAAAAAGTTGACAATAACGTAAAGTGGTAATATCTAAGTACAAAAATAACAATACAGAATTTATCGATCTTCGATTATTGTGCGCTAAATCAAGGCCAAGAAATGTGCACAGTAACTAAGATAAAAAATATCAAAGCGGAGATATATTTTTCTAAAAAATAAAAACATAAAAAAACATCGACGAATAATTATATTTATGCCTAACTCGACATACAGAGAGATGGCTAGCAAGACTTAATATAAATTAATTCTAAAACATTAAGGTGAAAAACACCGCCTTTCCAGTTCCGAGAAAATGTCTTTATTATATGATTGGGAACATTAATAGTTCTTTAAATAAATGTTGAATTATCGCCATTTTTTTTTTGTATTTCAATATTACGAATTTACCGCAGTGTAAATATTTTGGTTATTATTTTTCCTCTTGTTTCTGTTCTAATAGCTATCATTAAATATTCCACCCATTCATACAAATATGATATGCATAGCAAAAAAACATAATCAGTACGTGCACAGAGAAATCCGTATTTATAACCAGCCAAAAGAAGAGGATGTCTGTAAAGGCTTTCTTGCCTGGTCATCGAAACAATAATATAATAAAGTGTATCACTATATGAAATTACATATTGGTGTTTAGAAAATGAGATGATGAGAGCAAGGCGCGTCATAAAATCTGTTTGGTATTAACTGGTTATATATCAGATTCCTGTTGATTCATATCTTTCACAACGGGGAGGCTGAGATTTGCCATTTCTCGTCCGCTCCTATGATCTCTTTATTGTTATCTTATCATTTATTCACTTTCCACCTCGGATTTCAATTTTCCGACTTCTTGCATTCTTCCTCCATGTTTATATTGATATCTACTTAGCTCGGTAAGCCACGAGAAAAGAGACATGTTAGGAAATTTAGGATAGAAAGATTAGTTACGCCAATGTTGCAAACAATAACTACACAGGGTTTATCTTAAATCGAAAAACGACCATCGAGAAATATTATCCTTTAGCTAAATGTTCTTTCAAATTCATTGCCTGTCTTTGCGGGTATTTATAAAATTAATTCCACAGCTTTCTTTCCTTCTCCTATATAATTTATTTATTTATTTATTCTTTCTTTCTTTCTTTCTTTCTTTCTTTCTTTCTGAATCTGTTCCAAAGAAACATTCTTTCTTTCTTTTATTCTCCGATCTTATCCAGTTGCTGAGAAATATTCTTTCTTTCTTTCTTTCTTTTTTTTCTTTCTTTTTTCTTTTTTATTTCTTCATTCATTCTTTCTTTCTTTCAAATTTTTTCTTTCTTTTCTGTTTCAAAGAAACATTTTTCTTTCTTTCCGATCTTATCCTTTTTCTTTATTTCTTTCTTTCTTTCTTCTTTTTTTCCTTCTTTATTTCTTTCTTTCATTCTTTCTTTCTTTCTTTCATTCTTTCTTTCTTTCTTATTCTGTTCCAAAGAAACATTCTTTCTTTCTTTTATTCTCCGATCTTATCCAGTTGCTGAGAAATATTATTTCTTTCTTTCTTTCTTTCTTTATTTATTTCTTTATTTCTTTCTTTCTTTCTTTCATTCTTTCTTTCTTTCTTTCTTTCTTTCTTTCTTTCTTTCTTATTCTGTTCCAAAGAAACATTCTTTCTTTCTTTTATTCTCCGATCTTATCCAGTTGCTGAGAAATATTCTTTTCTTTCTTTTCTTTTCTTTCTTTCTTTATTTCTTTTCTTTCATTCTTTTCTTTCTTTCTTTCTTTCTTTTTCTGTTCTTTTTATTCTGTTCCAAAGACATTCTTTCTTTCTTTTATTCTCCGATCTTATCCAGTTGCTGAGAAATTTATTTCTTTCTTTTTTCTTTATTTATTTATTTATTTATTTCTTTCATTCTTTCTTTCTTTTTTCTTTCTTTTTCTTTTCTTTCTTTCTTTTTCATTCTTTCTTTTCTTTTCTTATTCTGTTTCCAAAGAAACATTCTTTCTTTCTTTTATTCTCGATCTTATCCAGTTTGAGAAATATTATTTCTTTCTTTCTTTCTTTCTTTCTTCTTTCTTTCATTCTTTCTTTTCTTTCTTTTTTTCAGCGTTTCATTCTAAGATTGTATTAAATCATCGTTCCCCCCAGCTTTTTTTCTTCTTTCTTCACTCACTTATTCATTTTATTTCTTATTCATTTTCCATTCTGATTTTTTTCTTTTTCTTTTGTTCGCTTCTTCGCCATAGCAGTTCACATTTTTATTTTGATTGTTCACCTTACCATTTTTATTCTCTCCCCTTCTGTATTTATAAATATTTATTAAGATTACAAATGTGGGCCACCTAGTGAGCAACGAAGTCCCATCACTTGTAATGGCCTTTGAAAGTAACGTACTAAACCCACAAAGGAGCTATTCTTCTATGACTTTCTGTTTTCTTTCTTCCTCTTTTATTCCTTTGTGTTTTCTTCCTCTTTTACTTTTTCATGCATTTTCCTTCTTTCTTATCAATTTCTTTGGTTTTCCTTTTTTTATTCTCTTTCATTTTTTATATTCATTTCGTTTTTTTCTTTCTTCTCTATCTTTTGATATATCTTCTTTTTTTGTTGTTTAATGATAAAAGAATTAAAATGACAAGAATATACTTGCCCTGGCACGAGTTTTCTCTTTTTCTTTCAAATTTTTACTTTATATTCTTTTTACGAAATCCCAGCCCGACAGTTTTTTTTTTGCTGGGGACGCTCATCAACAAATAACTGTCCCCTTGAATTTTAATGATCAACTAAAACCAAGTTCTATAAATAAATATGAAGAAAAAGTGTTGTTTTTTTTTTTCTTTTTTAACCAATGCTTTCACTAATTTCGTTGGCCAGATATGTCACAGTGGATTATTTTTGTTACTTTTCGGGGTTTTAGTAAATGTTTGATTGCTTAGCAACCAGTGCGAACGAAATAGCTTAGTTATTTGGCCAACGTTTCCAGAGTCATTGCTTGAAGGCCATGTCTTCATTTCGAACAGTCGATACATTTTAAGGAAACTTACATTATTTGTTTGCTTCTTACAATATCAGACTTTATCTTATGTAGTAACAGATACATGCAAATTCACTTCGGTTCATAAAATGAACTGCCATTGATTTGCATGCAAATTGGTATTTAACAACTAGAAAATGAAGCACTGTATTGATTTAAAACATTTGGCTTAAGAGTAGGAGAAAACAAGAGAAGGAAATTATAATTGATGTAATCTGATTGAAATAAAACAGCATTATCTAGATAATAATTTTATCGATAAGTTGACGCAATAACTTTAATGTAATTAAACACTTACTTTTCCCAGAGCACATGAGATCAACGTGAGAATGATAACTTTTATCTCACACTAAAAATATAATAATAAATATCTTGTAAACCTCATAGTTTCCTTATGTATTGACGGATTATTGTTTCACTTTTGTTGTCATTATCCTTAAGTTTCAGGTCGTGTGGCCTAAGGTGTATATCGATTCAGTTAACCTAAAGGGAATTTCGAGTTGAACCCTTTATTTAATTTACGTGTGTAGACTGTTCACGTTTCACTGCTCATGTCTACGGCTAACTTGTCTAATTCTAATTTAAGTACTACTCAGCTAGTGCTCGCCCGGTCTCTAATGAACCTAAATCTGCACTGTCCGACTCAGGATGCGAACCATTACAATGACTATATCACCAAACAAAGGGATGGTAAAGGGCCTAAAATCAACTTCGATTGTGATCTTAAATCTCTAATAATGTGAGACGTATATGTCATTATATAGAGAGGAGAGCAAACTGTTTAGTTTCCACTCAATGACATACTTTATATAGGTTAAAAATATTAAAAATACCTACAGATATAATCATTTTTTAGTATTAGGTTTATAATTTTAATCTTAATTTTCGGTTTTATCTTGCAAGTTCCATGCAATAAGTTCTTATCCTTTAATTTTCTACCGTTTCTTCTTTCTACCATTTTATTTTTTCCATTTCTTTTTCTTTTCTTTCATCTTCTAATTTGATTTTGTATTTTCTTTTCGTTTTTATTTCTTTCCTTTCTTCGTTTTTCTATACTTTCCTCTAGATTTTCTCTTCGCGTTGCTTTCGCTTTTCTATTCCTTTCTGTCTTTCTTTCCAGTTTATTCTTTTCCTGATTGCTTTCTTTTACTTCATTTTATTCTATTCTGTTGTTTCTTTCTTTCAATTCTTTCCTTCCCGCTTTCATATCATTTTCTTCTTCTTTTATTTCTCTTTTAAACACCGGTTCTTGTACGCTCAGTTAAGCAAGTCATCTTCGGTCAGTACCTCGGTGGGTGACCACTTGGAAATAACAGGAGCTATCCAGAACAAATAATTATTACTTATCTTTTCTCTTTCATATACATAAACTGCACATTTTTATTTTAATATACAGATATCCGCTTATACATTTTCCTTTTCATATACAGACAATGCTACATGTTATAAGTCATCCAGAACGTTACTTAAATACGGCGCGGTTTTAGTGCAGAAACGAAAGCAAAATAAGCAACACCTAAAACAACGAGGAAGTAAGTTAAGATGTAACGAAGATGGCGACTTTTGTCCGTCGCCTACAGGGTTAGTGGCCATTTTAGGTAATATTAATGGCTGCCCTTTCCCTTGGCGCTTATCTTCTGTCTCCGTAGCGGAAAATGCTGAGAATCGCGGCAAATTTATGAGCTGGAAGTGATGGGTCTTCAAATCCTTTTTCTCTCACTCTCTGAAAAAAAAAGTAAAAGTAAAAACAATTAGAGAGAGAGAGAGAGACAGAGTGATAGAGAAAGAGAGAGAGAGAGAGGTGTAGAAAGAGAAGTCAGCAAGATGCACAAAAATCCTGAGCAGCTTCTTTATTACAAGTGAAAATATGAGAGAAATATGAAGGCAGTGACAAAAAAAAAGGGTAGCAATATTATGGGATTGAAAGAGGGAAAGTTTGAATTGTGAACAGAGATCAAGTTTGAAAAATTCAGTAAACATTAAAAAGCAAGTGAAGTATCTCTGACTGGCATATTGATTGATGGAGGAAACAAGAATTTCGGTGACAGGAAATTTAAGGTAGAAAGAACGAGGAATAAATATAACATTTAGGAAAATAGTGAAAATTAAAATATATGAAAACTAAGTTCTAGAACATATCCTGTTATCAACATTGTCACACTTTCATCTCATTCACACTAAGATTTTTATATTACCACTATCTATCTATCTATCTATCTATCTATCTATCTATCTATCTATCTATCTATCTAAACCTTTTCCTATAGATAACTCTCCCAAACATTTCACAGATGTCTATCTCCGACTTTTCACATATATCTAAGTATTTTCAGAGGTATCTATCTATCTATCTATCTATCTATCTATCTATCTATCTATCTATCTATCTATCTATCTATCTATCGCAGTCTGTTCATTATCTATCTATCTATCTATCTGCTTTTGACTCTTACTATTTATATCCTTCTCTTAATATTTTAACTTGCTTTATCAATCTTGAGCACGTCTTTTTCATCACTTCTTAACTTTCTACCAATCTAAAAACTTATTTCTTTTCATTGAATTTTTTGTTCATATCTATTTTAATATGTCTCGTACAAACAACTGGCTAAATCCACTTTTCCAAAACTTTATATTCTTACAGATCCTGATGGTGAAGCCAAGCGTTCGAGGACATCGTACACCCGACACCAGACGTTGGAGTTGGAAAAAGAGTTCCATTACAACAAATACTTAACGAGAAGAAGGCGCATCGAAATTGCGCATGCGCTGAATCTTACCGAGCGACAAATCAAGATCTGGTTTCAGAATCGAAGGATGAAATGGAAAAAAGAACACAAATTGTCGCATATTGCCAAGAACATGAACGTCTGTGCCCCATTAGACAAGGGACTCGATGTCGACGACAAGACAGTGTTGTAAAAAATGGAGAGAGAAACAAAGTAAGAAAAAGAATTATGGATAGAGAGAATGGTTAAAAACAGTATGGTTAAATGGATTTAGATATATCAAACAAGACTGAAAGAGTTAAAATCACAAAGGCAAATTGAATGGCTGAGAAATGAAGAAGAAATTTGAATCATGCAGACGATTGCAATAAATCTTGTTTGGGAGCAGATGTTAGCAGACGATTTCATGGAATACAAAAATATATTTAGAGAATTTACAACACATCATAATTATTACGATGACAGCATGGAAAACTTCATAGAATTAATATGGAAGTGAACATGATACACAAGAAAATAAAATTTTAAAAAATTAATCAAAGTAAGAAGAGGGTGAATAAATTATAATTGCAACATGACTTACAGCAAGAATAGATATACCTTAATATATATATACACATAAATACTCACTTAAAAAAACTATATATACTTATAAATAAATACAGCATTATATATGTGTGTGTGTAGTATGTGTGCGCATGCGTGAGTGTTTGAAAATAATAAGAAAAAGGGATTTGAGTAAATATTAACTAAGTTGTCTGTCATCTGTGAAAGGTCACAATCTTGGAGCGCCAACGTCGGAATTAAACAAAGTAGTAAATTTTTTTCTGATTAATTTGTTACTATGTCTATAGAGTAGGTGCCACTGTCAAATATACCAACATATGTATGTACAAGTAAAAAGACACACAAATTCACCCGTGTTTCCATAATTCGACATAAAATTATTTACATATAACACTGACATTATGTTTATGTACAATCCTATAATTTTTAGCAGAATGAAGAATATCTATGTATTGATCTATCTATATAACTCTCGCCTATATATATATATATATATATATATATATATATATATATATATATATATATATATGAAATTGATGCAAAATTTTAGTTCATAAACATGTTGCCAAAAACAGTATTCTGATGATTGTTCATTAAAATACACATTTTGTGAATTGCATCGAGCCGAGAAATGTACTGGGTGTATTTAGGAAGGTATCTGTGTAATTTATACATAATTAACTGAAGATCAATGAGTGGTTGGATTTTTTTTTCTTTAAATTTTCTTCGGATATAATCATTTTCTCGTTTCTGGGTAGAATTTGGACAATGTCCTCCGAGCAATTTCGGTTTTCAGAATCGACTTTCAAAGATTTTCTTTTAACTGATAGTGCTGTGCCAATGGGAATGCTCTGTGTTTGCCTTGGCTGTTTTCGGTCATGTTTTATACGGCCGAAGCAAAATCATGTTAATAATAAAAATATTAACAACAACAACATAATAATAATAATAATAATAATAATAATAATAATAATAATAATAATATTTAAAGGACAATCATTGAAAATTACTTAATTCGTAACTTCATATACGAGCTTAATATCAATAACAGATTTTACTTTTTAAGTGTATTGATTAATTAAAATAAGGATATCTTTAAAACCTCCGTTGTTTTCTTTTTTTTTAAAAAAACTTAATCAATTCAAAGCCTACTTAACTATAACAACGAAGCTTCACACAGATGCAAAATAGCTATCATAATTAACTTCATAAGCCAAGATTTTAGAACGACATCAAAAATATAAGGCGAACATTAAGAAGAATTTTCCGAGCCAAATACTCAATAAACAAATTAACATATAGATTGAAAAAGGAATAAATCAATGTAATTGATAACAATAACAATCTATTTTACAAAAACTAAGTCATCAATAATCACAAAGTAGAAGAAACCCAATACGCTATCAATATACAATATCAATATACGCATATCGCAAAGAACAAACCGATCACTTACCATACAAAACGGAAAATCTCAAACATCATCACCTCCAAAGATATAACAAAAATCTCAACATTTCATTAAGCCAATGTTGTCTATGAATTCACTTGCCCATTTAGAGAATGTCTCTCTCTAATAATAACTGTTCAAAAAGCATACATTGGTTATATAATCAATATAATATCACGCCGTTTAACTTGCCATTTTTATGTTAATAGCACCCTTAAATCGCATATCGCCCAAAACGTAAAACTACTATACCACATAATGTGTAAATCAAAATTACCAAATATTATTTACGATAATATAAGACGTAATAATAAGGACATAAATTCCACATTAAATCAAGTAACGAAAATACTAAGCATATTTCGTAATAAAAGAAATCGATATAACATCAAAAAAGTCGTGTGAAGAATTAGTATTCAAAAAACCAAATAAAACGAGACGACACTGATCGACGAGTGAAGACGCGATAGTTGAATACCACAAAGGAAATTCAAATGTCACCATATCGCCAAAATTCTATCATCTCACAAAATATCTTTAAAATCTTACAAGTTCATTAGACAATTTATGTGAAAATCCTACCCAGGAACCAGAAAATTGGTTTGAATCCTAGAAAAAATTAAATAAACATGTCTTTAAGAAAGAATATTCGTCTTACCTAAAAAAACTGATATATTAAGAGAGTTAGTGAGAGAGAGAGATAGGGGAGGGAGGGAGAGAGAAAAAGAGCGAGATAGGACCGGTTAGATAGATAGATAGATAGATAGATAGATAGATAGATAGATAGAAACAGACTTAGATATCTTAGATATATGCAAACTTATATAGATATATATATATATATATATATATATATATATATATATATATATATATATATATATATATATATATATATATATATATATATATAAATACATACATACATACATACATACATACATACATACATACATACATACGTACGTACGTATTTGTTTATTTTGCCATCACTAGCATTAACGACAGAAATTGTATTTGTTTAATAGTGAAGTAAAAAAAAAACCTGTTTAACGAAAAGTATTATTAGGTAAGTAGTGCAGCTAGATTCCGGGATTAACACAGTAAGGGACACTTATATTCTGACAATAAGTAAATGGGAACAAAATAAATAGAAAAATCCACCCAGTTAAAGAGACAGAAATAAAAATGATAGAAATTTAAGATTACTTCTTTTAATCAATATTCTTTAAAAAGGTTTTCAGAATTAAAAATGTTTATTATTTGCCGCATCGATGCACGAGTGAATTTCTGCGATAATTTTTTATAATATTTACAAATATTTATAAAATTGCATTCGTTCTTGAATATTTTAAATTCTTTGGCCTGAGAATACGATGCAAACAGAAGAGTTTTACAGTAAATTGTAAAAATAAAACTTTGATTTTTAAAAAAATGGGAATGTCATCATGAAAAAATAGAGGCTGTAAATGAAAATTTACTAAATTAATACAAATATAGAAAAAGTACAAATTATCATTATTATTAATATTATTATTATTTTTTATTATTATTATTATTACTTTCCTCAATTCTCATCCATTTATAACTGATGATGTAATCAAAACAGAACTGAGAGAAACGGAACAACTCCTTAATCAAAACTGTTAACAAATCCATTAATTGATGGATGAAATTAATAGAAACAACAATAACAAATCGTATTCCTATTTTATTGCTGATCCTTTATTGTTTAGGGGAAAGGTGTTTAGTTTTGCACGAGTTATGTCCCGTTAGTGATATTTATTCAAAAATCTCGTATCTCGTCGATATGGCAAAAACCAAAATAAGAATATTGACAATCCTAGTTATTTACTATGTTAATCATGTATGAACGGTCTTATAGGAAACCTATCTAATTAGTGGTAATTAATTAAATAACTGTTATTCTTATTAATATAATTAATGTACCGTGTTTACGAAAATGTCTATTAAAATATTGTTAATCTACCTATAAATACATATTCTGCAAATATATAGATGCACGCTCACACTGTAACACACAGACACTCTCTCTCTCACGCTTACACACACACACACACACACACACACACACACACATAAACACTAAGTTCCGTAAGCAGCTCCTTGATTCCTTTCTAAACTTGACTTTAGATTTGTACAAATGAAATACAAAATCAAACTAAAGTGTTTTATATATTTACGATATATTTTAGATACTTAACAGCATGTTAAGATCATTTTCATTAAAATATTTTTTTCATCAAAATAATTTGTCATAAAATGTAATTATTCTTGAGATAATCATAAACAAAACAACAAAAGAGAAAAAGGATTTTTAGCCAAGAAAACAACGCTTTCTGAATACGTAATATATGAATTGAGAATTGTTTAAAATTTAGATTAAATCTAAACTCATCCCAGAAAGGAAACAAATATGATATCTTCAAGCTATTCATCTTAAATAGAAAGTGCATTAATAATATAACAATCGTAGCAGAGGTAACGGAAGTAACGAATATTATATACCAAAATTAAAAGCCATAAAACCGGAAGTATGGAGCGGAAATGACAAAAAAGTGAGACAGCAATAGACACCCACACAGACAGATCAGTAAAAGGATAAATAAAATATAATCTACCTCACGTCTGCTATAATCCAAATCAAGAAATTAAAGAAGAGAAAATTTGTGATCTCAAAATTACTGAAAAACAAAAAAAATTACAAGAAAAACAGAAAGTAAACTGTGAAAGTGGAACCTCCCCCATAAAGAAGGATCTAAAAAGAAGACAAATATTTGAAAAGAAATCACTAATAAAAGACGAATTTTATATGCGAATGGAACAAGAGGAAGACAACAATATAACCGATTGCTAGTATTTAACTGTAAAAAATATGTATAAATACACACACACATATACCATTTGATTTTATAAAATGTGAATAACAAAGATAATAATTTCGATAATGATAATCTTCTCAGTAATGGCCGTTGTCATTGTTCAATTACATAGAGATTCTGTCATTGTATGAAACTTGTTGAATTGAAGCTTTTCTATTTTCATTTTTATCAACATTTATTTTCTTTTTATTGTAACGATTACATTGCCATTTTTAAGTTGAAAAATGATTATTTTAAAACACATTTTCTCATATTTATTTCTTTTTATCATTTTTATTTCTTTTTTTTTTCCTGGTCGGTCAAAGGGTAAATGTTACAAAAATTCTCACATGAAAAAATTTGAATGAGAATAAAAGACACACGAGAAAGAGAGAAAAAAATAAAATAACGATTATTCTTCTTTAAAAAAAAAAAAAAGGTGGAAATATTTTTCTATCTCCGAGAAGAAAATTATAGAAAGAAGGAAAAACTCACAGATATTTAACGCTATATAAAAATATATATAATTTACAGTGTGCAAATATGTCAAATGTTTTCTTTTGTATTGATAAGTTACATTTTTCCTTTTCTTTTATTGAAACGGAATTTAAAAATATGAGTGAGACGAAATGGAAATTTTCTTCTTAAGCGAAGAAAGATTTGAAAAAATGTAAAGAAATCAATTTATTGAAAATTATAAAAAAAAGAAAAATTAAAAAAAAAAAAATGAAAGAAAGAAATATAAAAGAGTAATTTTTTTTTCGGAAACGAACGAATCCAAAATGGTGGATAATACAGGAAATACCAACCGCGGATAAAATTTCTTTGAGAATAATCAATGAGAAGTAACATATTGAAATCGTAAGCAGGGTAAAATTCATTGTCAAAACAATGGCACAGCAATATAACATCAGACACAAAAAAACACACAAAAAAGCACAATCAAGGAATGAAACACAAAAACATCTAACAAAAAATATATAAAAGCATCACAATTTTCCACAAATAAAACTCGAACATTGGTAAAACAGAAAGTGAATATTTGTGAACTTTTTTACAGGGAAATAAACAACATATTATAATGGGTTGGGGAAGGTGCTATAGGCGCCAAATCTTGGGGGTGACACCACATTATTTTCCATTATAACAATTCATTCAAGATTTAAAAAAAAAAAAAAAAAAAAACTGTTTTCAAGAGGCGCCTTTTTTATTATTTGATCTGCAAATCTTCAACACTAATTACCGCACGAAGAAAATAACGAGTGTTGGATTATTATTATTATTATTATTATTATTGTTTTTATTGTTTTACTTTTTGTGTCCATATAATAACAATAGTTGAAAGGCACCCATTAAAAATTAAAAAAACTCTCACAAACACTCACTCAAATCTCAAAAAATAATCACATACTTCATGAAAATATTGACTGATTTGTTTTCATTTTAATCTGTGCGAACTGTATCATGTTTACATTATACATATATATATATAATTATATATATATATATATATATATATATATATATATATATATTCCATATATAGAGATATATATATACATGAGTACATACATATAATTGCAATTTCATTTTTCTTTTATGTTTTAACATAATAAATCCTTTTATACGTACATGAAGTAATATATTCAGTACGTAATAATATATATATATATATATATATATATATATATATATATATATATATATATATATATATATATATATATATACATATATATATATATATATATATATATATATATATATATATACATATATATATATATATATATACATATATATATATATATATATATACATACATATATATATATATATATACATATATATATATATATATATATATATATATATATATATATATATATATATTTTGGGCTAATTTTGCTAATTTAAAAGTATACTCCATGTATATCCAAGCCTGCTTTGTCAATAAGACAGAGGCATGTCTTACTGGATCAAGTGATTAGATTTCGAACCAAAGTAAGAAGCTGATATTTCGAATTCTGTTTTTCAAAGGCAGACATATATTCCTCACGTGGAAGATTTGTGAAACACAATCTTCTTTTATCCTAATATCTGTGCTACGCTAAGCGTAAACTTGGTAAATATATATATTTTTTGTGTGCGTGTGCATATCCATGTGTGAGTGACTACCACTGGTGTGAGTATGTGCCTGTGTGTGTTCTTACTAATTTTTACTTAGAATAGCACAGGTCAACACTAATAGAGAACAAACACAGCAATGATTTATCTCCTGACATTACTAAATGTTCGATTGTAGCTTGCCAAATATTGCTCATATATATATATATATATATATATATATATATATATATATATATATATATATATATATATATATATAAAAATTTTGTGTGTTTGTGTTTTGTCGGTATAAATACGTATTGTACGTATGCAGGTATAAAGAGAACTTAATGTTATCACAAATAATCTGTACTGATTGATTTGTCGAGAAAAAATCTACATAAGTACAGTTTATATGTAAGCTGCTTAACGCCAATGTTAGCAGACCATGAAAAAAATAAGGCATGTATGTCCGCATGTATATATGTATTTATATATGTACATATTTACATGCATGTATATATTAAAATTTATATATGTATGTATGTAAGACATATTTTATGATGTAGATCCAGTTTGTATGATGCTTTTAAATTTCTGTTATATGAACGTATTGTAATATAATTCTTTCAATGTATAAAACATATCTTGCGTTTGTTTTTTCTAAACTTTTCTAATGATTTGACATTTATTTCAGAGCATCTAAACACTAATGACTAACAGTAATAATTATTATGATTATTGTTGCACAGAGGACAGTTAATGAGAGAAGCGAATCTTTATTAACAGGAATGTGGCATGACTTTATCGAATTTTATATCAAAATATAAGCTTTGTTTTTATATAAGTATGTTTTGTTCCAATATGTACTGGCATCATCACAGATGAGGCCACAATAGACTTTCCTTGCCATATCCCACAAGAGCATCAGAGAAGACAGGTATACCAGCAGGTTAACTTGGAAGGTATTCTCATAACGATCAGGTGCAGATTAGGGGCCCACAGTATTCAGTAATTGCCTTGGATATGTGAAGGATATGTAAGCTTCACACCTGAGAGAGTGACTCTCTAGGTTACACGTCCGCAGAAAACAAAGTCACAAACTCACTTGCCGACCCTAACTGATGCAGTCTGTAGTTGAATAAACAATTATTTTACATATCAGAGATTTAGTCACGTGTACTTATTAGTCAGTAAAACGATACCATTACCGAGTATAAAGACGTTTATATTAGAAATGATTACATTTAATACAACATAATGAAGGCCCAGCAGCAGAGTTGTTTTAATACTATTGTATTGTGCCCTCACTATGTCCTTATTCCAAGGTATTGCAATTTCTATCAGGATTCATTTATTATTGCTCTTGTTAGTCAAGATGTTTGTATTTCGTATGAGGTTCACTTTCTCATTCTCGGTTATTGTGGATTTTGGATGTTCATACGACTTGTTTGCGCTGTCGAGGCCGTACACCCTACATAGTTCCAAAGTTATTCTGAGAGCTATTTTTTCATGGTCTTTGTCTGTGCTCGCTTTATATCAACTAGGTAAAGCCACTGACAAGGTATTGTACACCTTGCTTTCCTACTTTTTAGAGTCTCTTGTTGCGTTGCAGAGATCAACTTCCTTTTTTTATAACCCGTTCCTAAACCACCTCAGTTTTCCACCTTTAAGGTTTCTTGTGCAAATTCTCCATGCAAGGAATTTTCTAGGAATCATCTTTCTTATCGTAGATTCTCTTCCCATAATCTGTCAACGTTTCTTTCTTCACAATGACGTTTCATTCAGCGCAAAATTTACTCCTGACTATTCTGTAAGTACTCATGTAAAGAAACATATTCTAGTGTTACGCACTGGCAAACGACATTTGCCTTCTGTTCGGGGCAGGTGAAGCCTACTTACATTTCGTCTAAGTTACGAGCACCAGTTCATGGTTATTATCTTCCTTGCTATTCGGTTCATATTTGCAAAGATCCACTTGGATCATTCAACAACGCCTGTACCATACTTTACAAGAGTAGAAGCATTGTTGTCTGCAACCACATTCTAACATTCGACATGGATCTCGAAAGCTTCTTTTACACACTGAATATACTCATCTCATTATTGTGATACTCCTAGGTATCTATAGACGCTCCTATTTTGAAATATTCTCCATCGAGAAACTTTATCACTGTGTTAGCAACTTTCGTCAATCTCTCCTCATCAAGTTCAAAAAGTGTCCTGATAAGATAGGAGCATATTCTCATGGTGTTTATCAAGAAATCAAACTGATCATTATTGGTAGTATAATAACATAACAAGTGGTTTTAGTACTCCCAGGTATTTATAATATATATCTTCAGAGATTCGCCATTGGATAGCTCTGTCACTGTGTTATCCACCTTTTGTTTCTTCTTCATTTTCAGCACAGCACACTCATCAAGTTCAAAGTACATCCTGATAAGAAGGAAGGATATTCTCATGGTATTTATCAAGGATGCCCACTTGATAGCATACAACTTAAGGTCGTCCATGAATAACAGGTTGATAGGAGGTTTCTGATCCTTTACAAGATTTGAACCAAATTTTTTATCGTTGAGAAGATGCATGATGATCACAAATAACAGTAAAGTTCAAGAATCTCCCTCCTCCGCCGAATATTGTTATGATTATTGTTCTTATTATTGAGTGAGGTATCAGCAGACCAAAAAAGTGGCACTGAAATACATAACACATGAAGCGCAATGTACCCATCATGGCACCCATTCAGATTAGGGAATGCCATGTATATACACAAGGGACGAATCTGCGCGATATAGCGATAGGTTCTGAAGAAATCAGGTCATAGCCTTGCAAAGGGGTCATGTTAGAAATATCTTCTTGTCAAGTAACCAATTCTGCTCAGACCTTCTCCGCCTGAGAGTGTTACCAGGTATTTAGATGTGAAATCTAATCATCTTGTCTATTTCACTCTTTAAAATTAAAGAAATACCTATCGTCACACACCTTTACTATTTCTACTCATAAACAGAGATGCACAGTGTATCAAGTCCGTTTCCAACCATTTATCGCCAGACAACTGACAGATGAATCTGTCAAATCTGCAGTAGTGATATTTACTACAGCCAATCTAAATTCATCAATGTTATGCACATGTTAAAACCTCCAATCAGTTAAGATCAAAAGTCATGAGAGCTAAGCCTGCAGTAGCATCAGCACATTTATTATTATTATTGTTGTTGTTTTTATAAGCCAGCTAACCTATCTCGAAATAGGATTCGCTTTGGATTGAGTGCTTTGATAAGAGATATATAATGAACTGTTATAGCAATTCCCTTCTTTTGATTCGTTATTAAAAATCCAGAAATATTCAGTAGTTTCGTATTCCCCTTCTTAAAGACAGAAGTCATTACAATGAGCTAGGTACCTGCACTTTTTCGCCAGAAACAGAACAGAATAATGTAAAATGCCACAAACTTTAAAAAAATATCATCGTCAAAATGTTTGTTATTATAAAGATAAACGATCAAAGTATTCAGTAATTTCATATTCCCCTTCTTATAGACAGAAGTCATTAAAATGAGCAACAAGCACAGAAACGATCAACAGCAAATAAATACAAAGATTGAAAAGAAAAAAAACAGCAAACAAATGGAAATAATAATAATAATAATAATAATAACAGATAGCCATCAAAGCATGATTATCCGAAATTTTAAAGGCAGTGATTATTATGAACGTTTGTTAACCTGGCCAATTCTGGTATAAGGATTAGCAAGCTTGACCTGTCAACTCAATTATGACTGAGTAGTAAATTCGATCTTCAAAGAGTGCTCCAATCTTTCAGCTTTGTGCCACATATAATCCACGCTTAGAAAAATACCATACATATTATTATTATTATTATTAGAACAATTGTAAGAATCGGAAAGAGTCTTTCAGAAACATTATTAAATCTAGAAGTCTAAGAAGAAATTGAAACTATCCGGACAGCAAGAATACTGACGAAATTAATTACGATCACGTGATATACACCGAGATTCAGCAGATATTATTCAGTCGGCATCCTTTATTTCCGGGGGACTGTAGAATCGATTAGGATGGCGAGACCCCCTATCAGGTATATTTCTTCTTTCTTTACAGAGCCAATGTGTGGTTTATGCAGTGATTCTACTCAGTGATTATTACTTCCAGTTTTTAGGTGAAAGCGCAGAGTAGGCTGAAACTGTCGCTCATGATGACTGCTTCCAAACTCAGTTACCTTACCTAATTTCATTCATAAACCTTAAGTCAACCTGTCGTATAGTTTTCAGACATTTTTCCAGGGATGACGCATGCTAGTATACCAACAGATATACAACAGACCTGAAAACAGAATAAATAATATAATAGTGAAATTCATAAGACCACTTTGTCAAGTTATATATTTTTTCATTGACTTATTTTTTAATCAGAGTTTACGTGAAACATTAATAGTGTTAGCGTTTGCTTCAAGGGGATTTACTGATCATTGATTCTGTTATCCTCACCAACCAGTCATGTACATACCGTCTACTTTATTCCTTTCATAAATGTGGTAACGTCAGTATTCGCCACAAAGTGTTGTTAGTCCACTCGAACAAAAGTGATGAAGGAGAAAGATATTGCAGAAACGTCTAAGAACTAATATAGATCAGTGAAGAGCCAACCCGCGTCCCTGGCAGGACATCATTCGTACCTACTTGACCTCTTCTTCACATCTTACCCTGAACAAGGCCTCACCCTCTACCCATTCGAATTCTTTTGGTGAGCAGTAAGTTCCAACTTGAGCAGCTTCTTCCCATGAATCGCTGCCTTGTAGAACCGACTCCCAAGAGGATTCTTTCCCAATCACTACAATTTTAAGCCGTTCAAATCTAGGATTAACCGATATCTTCCACACATATCTGCTTAAACTGTGCCTCTTACTCTGTCACCCTCTAGCTCGAGAGGCCCTCGGGCTTTGTGAAGAGAGAACATCATTGTAAATGAAATAAAAAATATGGAAACTTCATTAGCAGTGTTTTTTGCATAAGGGACTCAAAACCTACCCTGAGTTATTTATATTATGAAAACTGAGAAAAAACGAAAAACAAAATAAAACAAATTGGAAGCGCGAGATGGAAAAATCTCGAGTCCTTCTGATTGAATTCACAATAGAACGTCTGGGCTAAATAAATATGTTATTTTATATTTGTGTTTTACAGAGAAACAGGTATATTGTTCCTGTATGAATATGTAAGGTATTTACAGGAGAGTGATTTAACTGGAAATTACACACCTGTAATCTAACATGTTTTACCGGTAATTAGAGATTTTATCAAGATTTGAAAGAATGCAGCAGGAGAATTGGATTTAAGCCTGAACCAAAAGAATGAATGCGAAGTGAGCACAAACTCAACTAGAAATTGAATTTATTTCACTAATTTTAATATGACAGCCGCTATCAAATATAAAATATATGATGAGAATAAAGGCTTATAAATAAAGTCCTTCCGAGTTGGATTTTACGAGATTCAAAACCAATAAAATAACTGTGAATGCCATGAATTTCAGACGTTCTTGTATCGTTCCAAAGTCAAGTGTAAAAAAAAAAAAACATCTCAATGAAGAAGTTTACATTATCCGAAATTGTGAATTATTTTAGTACAGTTAAAATTACATGGAATTTACTGGACTTTAAAATATATTTCGTGTTATTTGGTTTTCTTTCGTGTCTGATATGAAGAAAAAAAAAACAAAAAAACAAGAGCATTGCCATTCTACACGACGGTAATCAACAGAATCAACAGCAGTAAATATATTTTTTGTACATTATTTACATTATTCGGACTAATGTCCTCATCTTTGTCGCCATATTTATGACAACGTTTCGGCGGTTGTACGCTCCGGCCTTCTTCAGGTGGTTGGAATTTCGAACTGAACCCTTTATTTCGCTCACTGGGGTAGGCTGTTCTAGTTTCACGTGCTATGTTTTTAATGGATGTCAGTTATCAGTTCGAAATTCCAACCACCTGAAGAAGGCCGGAGCGTACAACGGCCGAAACGTTGTGATAAATATGGCGACAAAGATGAGGACATTAGTCCGAATAATGTAAATAATGTACATAATACCTCATCTCAGAAATATAGACAGACATTTTTTTTGTCCTCGATTTTAGCTCTGTTGATAGGACTGACAAACCAACTTAGCATTTTTTAATCGTTATATTTCGGTTTTATCAATTTATGATGATATATATTGTTGTTACTCCAATTTTTTTTTTGTTATGAATGTTTTATTTTAATATGAATCTTTTTGTTGCTGTAATATAAGACAAAGTAAGTGGGCAAAAAAGATAGCGCTCAGGGGCTGATGTTCGTCGCCTAATCTATAAAGTAACTACCGCGGAAAACACTATGAAAAATGAGGGATGCGTATCTCACCACATCTGTTTGCGATCCGCGCTGCTTATTAAAATTGGTAGAATGACCACCTGGGAATTTCGATAAAAAATCTAAAACTTTTTTTTTAGTAACGAGCTATTTCATTATATATATTATATATATTAGGCTAATAAAAAGCCAAATTTATGAAACATTTAGTGCGTACTTTAATGCCTAACGTGCGTACAACTTGTGAATAGATAGATAGATAGATAGATAGATAGATAGATAGATAGATAGATAGATAGATATGTGCAAATAAATATAGATAGATAGATAGACAGACAGACAGACATAAGAATACATATATATATATATATATATATATATATATATATATAGATAGAGAGAGAGAGAGAGAGAGAAAGAAGGAAGTAGAGAGATAGAAACAGACTCAGATAGATAGATAGATAGATAGATAGATAGATAGATAGATAGATAGATAGATATAAAGAGGTTCAGATAGGAATAGATATATAAATAGATATATAGATAAAAACAGACATATAGATAGAATAATATATGCATAGTAAATAGATAGATATAGACAGATTTAGGTAGCTGGATAGATAGATAGATAGATAGATAGATAGATAGATAGATAGATAGATAGATAGATATAAACAGGCTGAGAAATATAGAAAGATAAATTGATACTAGACAGTCGTATGGATTTAATTTATTAATTCATAGTCATTTACAAGGTTTATGCTTAGTTTGTCACAAGGCAAATTATATGAAGCACCCAGAAATGATCAAATTCAATAATCAATAATAATGTTCTGTGAGAGCAAATTACATTATAGCTGTTTACTAGGAGTGTATTTGGACATAAGGTGACAATTATGGAGCAACATGGCAGAATCGAAATCATTATTCGGTTATAGTCATCTATCAGTTTAGCTTTGATGTATGACGTACGGGGCACCAAGTGAGGATCTAAATCATTACGAAGACAAGTGAAACAAATCTGCTAAACATTATACGACAAGGCGCGTAGTTTGCGCATATGCACGCGTCTGTCTAATAAGTCGTTCTAATATTTTCAGCGCGTGAATTTCTTAAGATAACTCTAATCTCTTAGTTTATTTAAAGTGCAATCCAGTAAATCAGATTAGTGTAAACACGTAAGTTGCGCTCTCGGGAGCATTAGAGTCAACCAAAATCAATTCATCATTGTTTTGACAACACAAAGAACAAATAACCACGTAAAATCTTGACTACAATACTCACAAGAAGCGTGCATGTTGTAATCATAAAAATCACAAAAGTAGAATTTTGTCCTGTGTTTAGTCTAAAAAAAAACCTTCCAGAAAAAAAAAATCTGGTTTTTGAAAGCAACCTATTTCAACAGATCAAAGAAAACACGGATATTTGACTGCGGACTGAAGACTAGCTTTCAACATTTCAAATCTGTCGCGCAAAAGAGAGAAAAAACAAAAGAGCAAATACTCAAAGAGAATAGCAGAAAGACGTTTGATCAGATATTTATTTTATCAACTTTGTCAAAAGAAGTGTTAATGGAGACACTTATTAAGCAACAGGTCCCCTGTCGACAGCTGGCAATACTATTGAATAAGTGATGGCATAACTGAAGTAGATTCGTGAACAGTGTATGTAAATATAAGCAAAGTCACTCACAAGCGCATATAAAGAGACAGATTTAGGAAAAATTGTCAAAATAGAGCAGAGTGATAAATGGTCTTGAAAAATACGAAAAATATTAATAAATTAAAGAAAAAATGGAGATGTAGTGATGGACGTACGAATGTAAGCAATAACATTACATATCTACATACATATATAGGTGTAAACATTCAGATATAAATAAAAATGTCTCAGAGAAAAGACAATATGAATAAAGAGAAAAGGAAAACTGTTCTTTACTTATGCATTACGTCTTCTGATCTACCTCGTCAAGGCAAATGTAAGGTTTTCAATATATTTAAATTTAAGCCTAAAAATATTTATGCGAGTACTTAGAGTAAAAAAAACAAAAAACAAACTTGGAAGCTAAGCGACATAATGGATTTCTCTTTAGAAATAATTGGTACAAAATAAAATTCTTATATTTGCCTTGACAATGTCAAGATGACAAAATAAATCGCTAAAGAAAAGCTTTTCTTTTGTCATTATTCAAATATATATATTCGCACGCGCGTGCGCGTGTGTATGTGAGAGAGAGAGAGTGAGAGAGAGATGAATTTCGCTAGAAAGAATTTTTTTCAAAGGTATTAAATATTCAACCAAACGTGTCTGAATATATATATATATATATATATATATATACACACACACAAACACAGACACACTTATAACGGGATGCTGAAAGATTCTCGCCATTATCCATTTCTCAAAATCTAACGGGAGAATATACTCTACCTCACTCTCTCTCTCTCTCTCTCTCTTTCTCTCATTCTACAGATATATACACACACGCACACACACACATACGTAGGTGTGAGTTTCCGTGTGTGTGTTCGTGTCTTGTTAAAAATAGTCATTTTATTATATCTTCACTGAAGATTAAAAAATGATCAAAGAAATTCATAGATACACAGTGTATAATCTTCATAATAAGACACATTTTCAAGAAAAATTTCTGCCAAAATATACGGTATATATATATATAAGCATTAAGTTAAAGATCAAATATGGATCGGAATCCTATAAGATGATAAAATAAAATAAAAACAAATAGGAAAGGTATTATGAATCTAACATGTTTCACTTTTATTAAAGCTTCGTCAGAGATTGAAAACAATACAACCAAAAAGACACAAACACTGGTATTATCAGTTTTGTTTGGGTCAGTTCTGATTGGCCAGATCCGTGTCACGTGTTTTAAGATCGTAGATAATGCTATGTATGTAATTTTGTGAAAATTCTTGTATGTCTAAGTGGCCATCGGATGGTAATATGTATTCGTAATTCGTAGCGGGGTGTCACATGATTCTAATTTATGGATTATCTCTTTAAGCATACATTCTTTGTATTAGATAGTTATAAATTAGTTTATTTAAGAATGGATTCAAATAAATATGGCGTTGTAATGTAATGTTTTAAGACTCTTTTATTTGAGTCAAACTTATACCTATCTAATAGAAATAATACATGCTTAAATTAGCTTGTCATTCATTTTTTAATGAAACAGTCAATATAGAAAGACTACTGCCAAAATATACACAGATATACATATCATGAATAATGCGGTATCGTAATAAAAATGTGAGACATAATGTAAAACAAACTACAGAGCTTAAAATATATATACAGTGAGAAAGTTTTTATCAAACGTAGACCTGATCCATGGATATTTTAATGAAATGTTCAGGCGTCAAATAGAAACCATATGACAAAGATGTTACAACTCAATATGATACGAATGAATATTTATATATATATATATATATATATATATATATATATATATATATATATAAGAAATATAGTCTTAATATGTGCTATATTTATGGGATAAAGATATCATACATAGAGCGTGTGTAAGTATAAATATAAAAGTGAGCATAGAAGTCAACAATTAGAGGCGACATTCTGTTTCATGCTAGGCGCAATTGTCAGGTCATATATATATATATATATATATATATATATATATATATATATATATATATATATATATAACTAGGAACCTAAAGAGCCAGGCAAACCTACCTATGTTTTACCAACGCGGATTGACAGGGTTGTTTCCGCCTCAATTACATGTCACTTTTTTTTTTTTTTTATTCCTTATTTTTCCTTGAGTATTGGTTTCTTCATTTACAACCCAAAACACGTAAGGTATTTCCAATGAATAGACTTACTTATATTTATAAGATTATTAATTGTATATATATATATATATATATATATATATATATATATATATATATATATATATATATATATATATATATATATTATATAGAGGACGGAATAAATTTTCAATAATCAAAAACAGTATTTTTAAGAGTGCTCAATACAGAGTAGAGGAAATATTATTTAGTAAAAATTATAACATAGACGTGTTATAAAATAACAACAAAATAGCCATTTGTTTCAACATTTCTGGTGTCTTCTCAAGTCATGGGTTTGACTGTAGAATAGAGAGATTTAAATGGTTCAAATCAACTAAATATCCATCAATAGAGGAAACTCTGTTAGATAAGATACAAAGACCAATCAAAATACAAGTATATGATAATTCTAAAACACTTGACAACCAACCTTTTTTTATAATAATTAATGCATTAATGTTAGGATTAGAGTACATTAGAAATCATTCTAATTAATATTAAATTTACTATGAAATTGAAAATTAAAATTACCAATTTTATTTAACCTGTATTAAGTTCAAAATATTATAAAATTATTTAAAGAACAAAGTGAGGAAAATATACATATATTTTATTTATTATTTTCTATTTTAATCGAAAAACCAAATTTACAGTAAGAGCAAACGCTAATCTAAGGAGATTCATACATCGTAACAACTTAGATACATTTGAAGGAATCTGAAACCAGACGATTTGGGCATGGGAAAAAATTTAAAAAATAACAATACATGCACAATTATATTATAATATACAAATACGTAGACATATTTAGACATATTTAGATATATAAACACGTAAAAACATGGACGAAACAGGAAGTAGATGTTCCAGAAGGAATATAATATCAGACACATATACATATAATGAAAAGCATGTACAAGCAAACATGCGCACATACATTAATGAAGGAATAGACATATAGATAGACAGACCCACAAAAATTCATCTCTAAAAGTATTAGTAAACGAATGCAAATCAACTATTAAAATATTACTTACATGGTTAAAGATATATAGATAAAAAGAGGGTTTAATAGAGAAGAGCGGTAGATGTTAGAAAATGAATATGCGGCTATGAACAAAACAAAGAAAAAAGACAATATTTACGCATACACACACAAAAATAATAATAATAATATATAAATAAAAAACCAATGGCCAAATTCAAATGTCCAGGCAAAAGGTAACACGGAAATGTTTATATTATAATTTTTGAATAAATAATATTTGCTCTACTCTGTATTGAGCACTCTTTTAATAATAGCGATAATGGAATTGGTTATTGGAATTTTATTCCGTCCACACCAATTCCATACTTGGATATTAGCTCCTATTACTGTTGAGCACTTTCTATTCTATTCTTATATTATGGATAGAATCAATTTCGGATTATCTTTAAAGAATATTTCCACCATTTATTTCGTCCATTTAAATCTACAAACGGAAAATTTCAGAAGAATGAGATGGAAAAGCATACCTTTTTTTTTCTTCTTGACTGAGACCATTCGCACAACCATGATAACTACTGTTTTAAGTATTTGAAGACAATAACAATGATTAAAGAACTGGCTGGTTTTGAAAATGACCTACTAGGAATCGTAAAAGAATTAAGCCTCCATAAATATAAAAACTCTTTTTTAAAAATCTTGATATTGTCAAGGATATAAATAAATCCGGTGATATTTATGTCATATCCGAAGAAAACGGCTAACTTTTATAAGTTATCCCCTAAGGATTATGACACTTTAGTTAAAAATAGTTTGACCCAATGCTACAAGAAAATTGACACAACTACTTTAAAACTGATAGAATAGTATTAACTGTTAGCAAATCCATTACTGACAAACTGTGTAGACGTGATCATGTCAGAAAAAATTGCAAATTAAGGAAGCATATATTTTATTAAAGGATCATAAAACTGTTTTCAGAACCAAGGCATCAACACGTCTTATTAATCCTACCAGACCGGAGATCGGTAGAATCAGCAAAACCATTTGTTGCAAAACGAAATTGGTAGGAGCCAACCGATGCTGGAAATATTTCCAGTATATATATATATATATATATATATATATATATATATATATATATATATATATATATATATATATATTTATACAATTTATAATTTATCCCTTGGGTATTTTGCATAGAAATATTTATTGGCGTGAGAGATTACTACTGAACGCGAGTTTTGTCGATTATATATATATATATATATATATATATATATATATATATATTAAAAAAAAAAAAAATGTCTTTTTTTTTGGCATATATTTTCTTTAAGTTTTGATATATAAAAGAATCAAGTTTCCTATTCGCCCTACGCTTATAAACAAATTACAAAGCCAAATGATTAAAAAAGTTGGCATTTGTCTCCAGAAAGCAATATGCTCACATGGTCAGTTGTATGCTGAATACTCAAGAGTAAGATATCCTAAGAATTTATTCTTCGCTGTTAAAAAGGAAAAAAAAATCTTAAAAAAACTTTTTCAGCCCAATAAAATTAAATTAAAACAAATTAAACTGCGAAGTAAGTTGTAAGGTTTTTGTCAAAGTATTTTTTCCAAACAAACCAGCTTATTCAAATTTCATCTATTGGATTGCGAAATTATTTGTAAATCCCGTCAAAAATGTTAGCGTTAAATTCAACAATACCAAATTCTAGTAATTAAAAATACTATGTTAAGGACATTGAAATCGAAATAAGCAAGGAAATATTTAGCAGGCAATGAAAATTCTGATAAGCTATTTTGAAGAATTTACAAGATGTACACCCTTGTGCAAATTAATTGAAATAAAACGAATAATACCGTTATTATTTAATTTTATTTCGTATTTTTCCAGTGAAACATGACCCATTGCTCATGTTTGTACTTCGTATATCCATTCCTCGAAGTCGTTCCTCGCAGATTGACGACACATTCTCGATTGGATTTAAATCAGGAATTTCTCGGCCAGTCAATAGTACTTTGATTTCCACACTGATAAGGCTTGCCAGTGTGTGCGTGCAGTGTTAAAATTTTCGTAGTTTCCTTGGAGTAACGGCCATTGCAGAAAATGGCCGTGGGACACCTAATCGACAGTCGAGACAGTAGTGTCTAGGCGTGCTAAAAATCTTATGCAATCACAGATGCCGCTATATTTTTCAAGATCAAACACAATTCATCACATGCCTCTAAAACAGATTCATATTACTGCACACCACTACAAATGAACTAATCTGAGTAAAAAAAAATCCTTATTTCGTTCACCGGGGTAGATTGTTCTAGTTCCATGTGCCATGCGACTTCAGAATGTCTCAGTTATTTCCCTTTACCTCTTAGGACACCTGGTCCAGGGGATAAAAGCGTTGGTTTGATCCAGTGACTAGACCTGAAGAGTTGTGTTCACTACCAGTCTACAGTAGTGGTGAACCAAAACGAAATACCTGAAACATCCAGATGAGGCCGGGTGCGTGGAATTAGAACAATATACCCCCGCGAACGAAATAATGGATTCAGTTCGAAATTTCGATCACCTGAAGAAGGCCGGAGCGTACAACGACCGAATTTTTTTGAATATGGCAGGGAAAATGAGGACAACTGTCCGAATAATGTAAATAATGTAAGTAATCATGATACTTCATTTCAGAGGTATAGCCAGCAATATTTATTTTTGAATATAGAAAGCCATTGGATGAAAGTTTCTGAGGATTGTTTATGTGTCATTCATGAAATTCCTCCAACCAAAAGATGTAAAAAGCAACAAAAAGCGGAAGAGTAATGTTTTGTCAATACTCGAGGAAATACAATTATTTTGTCAATACTCGAGGAAATACAATTATTTTGTCAATACTCGAGCAAATACAATTATTTTGTCAATACTCGAGCAAATACAATTATTTTGTCAATACTCGAGCAAATTCAATTATTTTGTCAATACTCGAGCAAATACAATTATTTTGTCAATACTCGAGCAAATACAATTATTTTGTCAATACTCGAGCAAATACAATTATTTTGTCAATACTCGAGCAAATACAATTATTTTCTCAGTCAAAGTTGATTATAGTATGAAGATTATTCTGAAAATAACCATAAATCCTTGAACAAAACGATTTTGAGCGGAATCAAAAAGGTTTAAGTTCAAGCCTATATATATGCAAGACAATGCTTTGTCATTTTCTGCTGACTATTGCAAAAATGAATAAATAAATAAAATAAAATAAATATAATAAAATAAATAAATAAATATTTCAAAGAAACCAAATTGATTCGATAAAAAATTTGGCGTTTATCTCTAAATGAGATATAGATGAGAATGTGTAACAATATTCAGGCATATGAGACCTCTGGGAAGGAATAAATTCTGTTACAATTTCAGAGAGTAGAAAGATTAATAAAATCAGTGGCTGAAAGCTGAATGAAGCTTATACAGCGTCAAAGGTCCAATCCTAAGATCAAAAGTATTTAAATAATATATTCCTTTATATTTTTTCAGTCACATTCCCACCACCGTAAAGTTGCTTCCCTGTGCCTTTTCTATAAATATTTGCTGCTAACAGTTTCTTTTCACACACTCCTCGCTTGTGGAACACACTTTCGGCGGCATGCTTTCCAGCAAAGTCAAGAAATGTAAATTCGATATCAATCGTTATTAACTGTCTTGTGTATACTCTTTTATTGTTCTTTCCCCTTAATAATATTTCTGTTATCTAATTCTTTCACACTCGGGAATCCATTGTGTCTTAGTAGCTTTACTCCCTTGTATGCGGTGATATGATTAAAAACAAATGAAATATGCTATCGCAGCCTATAACATTTTGAATTTGTTGAAATCTGCATAAGAAAAGCTGGTACTTTCAGCACACTAAAAAGGCTAAAATCTCTGCTGATGCAAATATGAAATTTGTATCATTGAAGAGGATGATATCCAGACGTCGGTAATTTCCAGAAAGTGTGTTCAACTCAGCCAAAAGTAGTTTGCTACTATTGGAAGTGTTTTAATTGCAAGGAAACATGGAAGACTACAACCGTTAGACAAGAGAGAGAGAGAGAGAGGAAAGAAACATTGTGAGGGACTCGGTAGACAATCCAAAATGAACTGCTTGGCAACTGAGGAGTATATTAACTTTTAACAATGAGATTTCAGTTCATGCAGTAGACATGGTATTACGTAGAACAAATTGAAAGGGTTTATAGTAGCAGAAAAAAATTAATTAACTAAAAACATCGAAATAATTATTACTAATGAATGCAAAATACAGTTGCATTTTGATGCAAGGGGAATATGAAGAAGAACAGTGGGAGAAAGAAAAAAATATAAGACGTTAACATTTGGTAGTTGGCACCTAATGGTATAGAGCTTCAGCACAGATGCAAATTAGTAAACTTTAATGCAAACCTAAAACGTCGAAAACTCTATTGGCTTACTACAGGCTAATTTAATCATCGAAGATGGAGAAATATTTCAGCGTCATGGAGCTCCTTGACATATATCTCGTGCAAGAAAAATGCCTCTTGTGGATGAAGATGTTCAACATTTGGAAGTATAATATCCTGATCTCATAATAATTGATGAGTGATGGGAATGGAAGAAACAAGTGTTCCAAACGAAAACCATACAAGAGCTTTTGGATTACTGCTAAGAAGAATGGGAAAATATTCATAATGAGAAAATCTGAACCTTGTTTCATTCAATGTCACATCTGTTTAAGGCAGAGGCAGCAACAATAAATACTAACTCCGTACGTTGACGCTATGTAATTTCTAGCATAATAAAGATCACTTTGCAAAAAAGATTTTGTTAATTTAAGAAAACAGCTGAAATGTGGAACCTTTGCTGATGACCCAGTGTATTTGACATGGACTATTTTCAGCATCATTACGCTTAAGATGCGCTATCATCAATCCCATACAGCATTGACGAAAAAATGCAGTAACTTGTTTTGCTGATTTTCAAAGAACATATGATGTAGTGAGAATAGTGTACTGTTAATTACTGCTGATTTGGATGCCAAATTATCAAAAGAAATTAATTTACCAAAGTGACCAAGAGCTTCCGCACAGCAGTACCTATTTTTTTCTTATAAATACAACGGTTCAACCAAGTACCCTCTGGTCATAAACAAATTTCATTGTTTAGTTTATATGGGATCTATTTTGTGTTATATTTGTCACTGTGATGCGAGTTATTGTTCATGTATGCTGAATAATTGCTTTGCTATCTGATCCAATGATTGACCTCACGATAACTAGATGAAAGTAACATGAATAACTAACTCTTATATCCACTAAGTTACGGTCCCGAATGCCATGGCTTTTGGAGCTTTTATATTCAATGTCAGATGTTTTTGACATAAGTTTATGATAACAGGTTCCTATTGCTTTTCATCATTAATAATACAAGAATATTGGCAATTACTCATCTCAGAAATGAAATAGTAGCTTATCCATGCCCTAAAATAGTTTTCCTCTAACGCATTGCTTCCTTCAGGACTTCATCGATTAAAATGTTTTAAATACGAAGATCATCCACAGAAGATTTGCGATCAGGTTCTTCCATTTCACCTTTTTTCTTTTTAGAGTTTCTGTTGTTACAATGTAGGATACTTAAATATGATAAAAACAGAAAAAAAAATATTAAAAACACTAAATGAAATTAGCTAGACTATGTAACAGAACACATCTTAAAAAATGGGAAGTTTGAAATAAGGGAGAACGCTCTCCTTTGTGCACATATGTAGTTACATCAACTTAAACATAACTATAGTCAAATGAAGCCCTAAAGGACAAAACATATATATATATATATATATATATATATTCCATATATATATATTGAGAGTATTGATAGACAAACCTCTGAACTATGTAAAGTCTTTCACCTATCTTAGTAGCAAAGTCAATTACAGTGGAACTTTATATGATGAAATCATGCATCAGATTGTTAAGGTTACTAGTGCTTTCGGCAAACTTCGCCATCGCTTGTGGAATGAGCGGGGTATTCGACTGGATACGAAAATTCGAGTTTACAGAGCTGTTGTACTTGCCATCCTTTTGTATGGCTCAGAGTTGTGGACTCCATACAGGTACCATATACGCCAGCTAGATGTTTTCCATAAAAGCTGTCTGCGTGCAATCTGTGGAGTTAAGCTTCAAGATAGGACATCTAACGTAGACCTGTTTAACAGGTGTAATATTGGAGGAATCGAGACTTTTCTCATACAGTCTCAGTTACGGTGGACTGGTCATGTCTTGAGAATGTCTGATGACAGGATACCCAAGATCCTAATGTACAGCCAGTTAGATCAGGGCTACAGGAATGTAGGACGCCCATGGCTAAGATACAAAGACAAGCTGAAAAGCAACTTGTCAGCAGTTAATATACACACATAACAACATTGAGCGCTTAGCTTTGGAGCGGGTAGAATGGAGATCAACGTGTTTTAGTGGTCGCATCAATTTTTAATCTGCTTGTCTGGATCATCTTCAAGAAGCTAGAGCAAGATCTAAAAGGTCAGGCAATCTAACAGTGATCTCATCTCACAATCCTCACACTTGCTCCATATGTGGCCTCCTTTTGTAAATCACTAGCGGGTCTTAAATGCCATATAAGATTATATATAAATTTATAACTGAATCAATAAGCTGTAGATCCTTCGTCGAAACCGACGGGAGAGTCCCTTATATATATATATATATATATATATTTTGTATATATATATATATAAAATCATTATACATAATATAAAATGAAACATGATTTCTTATTAGAAATGTTATTATGAGAAGAAGTAAAAATCCTTTTTTATGTTTAAAATTTCTCTCGTCAAAATATCCTCCTTTAGTCTTCATAATTGCAGCACTATCTTTTTGAATACTTTGCAAAAGCTTCCCTATATATAAGTTTGATAATTGATTGTATTCTATTTTCAATGACTTTAAGAGCTTTTTTTCATTTTGGGGATGGAATGTTTTCATTCTTCTATCAAGTCCATCACATGCTCATTCTGGGGGTAGATTCATACTTTTTGTTTAATTTATTCTACCCGTCATGTCATGGGTTACATAAATATCTTGTACATTTTATTATTACGGATAAAATTAAATACCATAAAACATGTTTAAAATTAACTGTAATTATTGCATACACAATGGCAACATATTCTCTCGCTAGGAGAAAAGCAAAACAGAATAATCTGGATCAAATGTAGAAATTAAGAAATGAGTGAAGTTCGAATTCATTGCAACAGGTTATGCCATGGTAAATTATTCATGGGCTGATTTTTTGTATTTGTTTTAATTTCAATGACTGAACGATATTAAATATTAAATAGAATGTGTACAATTCTCAAGTGTTGGTCCTTGGTTTTCATTAATTTCATGTTACTCTGTAAGAAAAGTCGAAAAGAAAATCATGAATTTATATGACATATATTGGATGACGACTGATTATAAATTCCTATTTTGTACTTCAAAGTAGACTACGATCAAGAGCATCCAAATACGTAAATACGTATGATAAATGAATCATAACTAAAATAATTGCTCTGTCATTACAGATATTCAGGGAAAGGGTTGAGTTTCTTATTACTGGACAATTGGATAAGAAAAAGCTGTCAATCAAATGGCGACTAAAAGGTTTGAATAGTAATAATTGTATTAGTTGTTAGCTTGTGTGGAAACATTCAAGATTCATTGACAGAGCAGCCAGGAATAATGTCGCTTGATATTTATTAAAAAAAAAAAAACTTTCTATTAAAACAAATTTTCGGTAGAAATTGATTTCTTAAGTCCACTGTTATTGTACTTCCCAGTATTGATGGTGAATATATTCATAATCTTTTGTTCAAAACGGCGTGGTACGTAAACTTCTTGATTATGTAATTAATTTCTTTTCGAGCTACATGTGTTATCATCCACGTGAGTTATTGCCGCTGTTGAAAGTATTCATGTGATATAGTTAGAAGGTGAGAAGGAGATTGCTAACTCTTCCAATATGTTTTTAACAATATATAAGAAGAAACCAACTCCTCATAATATCAACTAAGAAAGCAGTCACAATATGCTGACGGTATTCAGAAATTAAAATATTCTTATTGTTATAAAAATGTCTGCATATTCAAACAAAGAAAAAATAATAATATATTGATAATGAGTGAAAAAAAATAACTGTAAGCGCTTGCATCCACAGATAATTTGAACAGGTATGACACAACGTATATCGAAAATTGAGGAATCGGAGAGCCGAGTTCGAATTCAAGTCGAACACATTACATTCACTTACGTGCTGCAAAATGGTATAAATCTTCTTCTTCTCCCCCAGTTATGGATAAATAGCAGGAAAAAAACCGAGTTATTAAAAATTAAATGTTACCTCCCTTTTTTAGGTAAAATATTTTTTAATTTACATTCTTAACGCATGCATAGATATGCAACCACTGAATTTTGTCTCAGATGAAACTGAAATCACTTGGAAAAATAAAATTATTTGAAAATGATTTTGGAATTTTGGAATTTGGAATTTTTCATAATCAATTTTCTACAGCCTCCAAAAATTTAATTCGTGAACTTAAAAGGAGTAAAACTTAAATAAATGGACATAATACATCTAAATTATTTAACCAAACATGTGCATATATATATATATAATTCTTTTAAAAAATATGATTCCTTTGCTATAAAGACATCAATATAATTATAATTATCAAAATTAAATTGTATTAAAGTATCAAGCACTGTTTCATCCTCGAAATTGAGTAATCGTTGTTGAAGAATTTTTATCATTAATTAATTTAATTTCAACTTAATTATTATTGTTTATTTTATTTTGTTTCATTAGCTTATGCGCAATTACGCTAATGGAACAAAATAAAATTTGTTAAAAAAATATATATGAACTGAAAATCGAACTCCGCTTTCAAACTTTACATATATATATATATATATATATATATAGAAAAACCAGAGAGAAAGAGAGAAATGAGAGAGAGAGAGAGAAATATTAGATATTGAATAAGCTGTGGGGATGGTGCACATATGAAACTTTACGTTTGACCGACGTCAAAGAAAACACATTTCTTATAAATACAAAAGAATAACAAATATTTTTACTAATTATCGAGTATTTTATTATATATATAATTATTATTATTCAGTTAAAAACAAAATTCATCTAAGATAATGACTATCAATATAAAGGAAGTTTATATAAAAATATTTGGACAATATATATATATATATATATATATATATATATATATATATATATATATATATATATATATATACATAATGTATGCTTTTTGAATCTAAATTTGTGATTGTCTAGCTCCAAATCAATCCTTGTTTTAATATAACCTATGAACCAAATACCTTGAACAAGATGACTCATTGAAGGACAGCGCGCTCCCAAAGAATGTATGCAAAACGCGCAACATCAGTACAACACAAACACACATATATATATATATATATATATATATATATATATATAATCAATTTTTTTTCTCAAACAAATGTTCCTTTACACACAAGGGTTCAATGCGTGAAATTATTAACTCGAAATTTTCAATATTTCACTGCATTTAGAGATTTTTATTTTCAATAAAAAGGACGAGAACAGCGAGATGTAAAAATGTAGCAATATTAAATCTAATAAAATAAATAATATTTTGAAATAAAAGTCTTTTCTCGTCTCTAATATGCAGAGGAAACATTTCTTTTTCGCGCTATGAATGTCACCAGTGACGGTTAGCCGTAACAAGACGATAGCGATTTGTCCAAAGCCTCTTTGTCCAAAGAAAATGGCGTTAACTACATCACACAGCCAATTGCCTTGCAATTCTACGGAGATATATTTCGCCTTCGTGATTTATCGGTTGGCAAATATAAAATGTATTTGTCATTCTACAAATCAAAATAAGATCTGCAATAATCACTGGCAAAGATTTTAATTGGGCGCACAAAAATGTTCTCAATACGTTTTTGTTTCTTTTAGAAAAGACAGATAGAAAAGTAGAAATATTGATGAAATAGAGACATTATATAAAAATTGGGAAAAGCAATGAATGAAAAGAAAAAATGAAAACGATAGCAAGATACAATTTATCATTAAGGTAAGGAGGTTCGCGCCAATAATCCGAATTATGAGTTAGCCAGGCAGAACAGTTAAAAAGTGTAGTTTAAAAAATACAATAGAAAAAGAAATAAATCATATTAATGATTATCCCAAAAATATGACGAAATGATGTGAAATACCGAGATTAGTATATATATATATATATATATATACATAAAAGAAAGGAAAGATGAAAGTAAATATAAAACATTGAAGAAGCTAGAAATGAAGAAAGAACAAAAGAAATGAATCCTAACAGAAAAGGAAACGAAATGGAAAAAATTATAAATGTTTGAAAGAACGAAAGAAAGAAAATGTATTATGAATTATTTTGTAGAAAGAAAGAAAGAAAGAAAGAAAGAAAGAAAGAAAAGAAAGAAAGAAAAAAAAGAATAAAGAAGAAAAGAAAGAAAACGAAAGAAAAAAAAAAAAAATAAAAAATGAAAAAGAAGGAAAAAAAAAAAAAAAATAAAAAATAAAAGAAATTCACGTTAGGGAAAGAAAAAGGAAAAGTAGGAAAATGATTGTCAGAAGAGATTTATCAAGAAAAACGAGATTTTTTCACATTTTCTTTTAGCAAAAAAAAACAAAAAAAAAACATCGTTTTTGCAGTGAGAAACAAATGTAAAACTTTACGACCTTTGAGATGGAAAAAATAAAGCAGGAAAATATTTGATTATGTGAATGCATAAAGTAGAGTTTGTCAATAATAACAACAACAACAATGATATTAATAATAATAACAATAACAGTAATAATATTAATAAGAATAATAATAAGAAGAAGAAGTAGAAGTAGAACAACAAATACAATAAAGATAATGAAACAAAGTTAAGATATTTTCAGAATATGAAGTAAAATATAAAGAAAACAACCGAAGAAAGCAATAAAATGGAGGAGATAAAAAGAAAAGGACAAAAGAGAAATTATGAATAAAATAAAGATTCCAGTGGGGGCAAATAAAAAATTACAGTGTAACCCGGATGTAAGAGACCCGGATATAAGAGAAACCCGGATATAAGAGAGATTTTCTCTGGTCCTAAATTAGAGCCTGTGTTAATGTATATAAATTAGACCAAACCCGGATATAAGAGAAACCCGGATATAAGAGACTTCGTCTCCGGTCCCGACAACTCTCTTATATCCGGGTTACCCTGTATAAAAGTATGAAAATGAAGAGAAAGAGTAAAAAAGAAGTGAAAAACGAAGATTGGCCAAGACAGAAAGGTACTTTACAAGTAAGATGAAGAGTAGGAGGAAGGGGAAACAGGTGTACAATGCAAAAAAGAAAAGAAAAGAAAGAATAAAAGAAAGAAGTGAAGGAAAGCATAAGTGATATAAAGAGAACAGCCGAAGAAAAAGAGGAAAGCAGATGTAGACAAGAAAAGAAAAGTGCTTGGGACAGAGAAAATAGAGGTTTTCAGTTTTTTTTGTTTTTTTTAAATGGTACACAGACGGAGACGACCATGCGTAGCATACGTTCAGGCAGGTGCGCCACACATTTGCAAGTGTGTTCAAGAAATTCGCACTTAGTGACAGATATGCATTTTTAAAAATCAAATGGGGGTGTCGCTTTTATGAGTCTCCTTGTTTGAATAGGAGTGCATGAGGTGCAGATGTGGCCGGAGATACAGGAAGAAAGCAGGGAAGAAAAGAATAAAAATCCAAGGAACACGGACGGGGACAATTTAGTGTGTTAAGAAGTGAGTGACATTTCTGGACGTGAGTTCTGTTTATTTTCATATTATTATAAGATTATTAATAATAACTCAAAGGTAGAACGAATGAAGAATGAAGTATCTCATCAAAGTTAACATAAAACGAAATCTATTTCGAACAGATGTTTTCTTTCCCATGCTTTTCAAATATTTAGATGATATATTGAATGAAGAAAAGGAAACAAGAAATAGCGAGAAAAATACCTAAGGAATTGAGGTGAAAAGGACGACAGAAGAGATCAAAAGGCATAGTCAAAGGTTAACGCAGCAACAGAAAGGAAGTTGTAGGGTGTTATTATCGGACATGTTCTGAAGCCTTACATCATATAAAAAAGTCATTTCATAGTAGCAAATTACACTCACCCGTCTTTAACTTGAAAAAGAAGATATATTAGATCATCAATTCTTTGGTTTTTCAGACAGGCACGATTTAGAATTGATTGCTAAAAAGGACAATTCATTATATATGCAAATGACAGAGTTCTTATAGCTGAAACGGAGGTACCTCGACAGAAGGTAGTAAATGAGAGAAGAAAAGTCTAAACATCATTTGTAAGAAGTCAAAATGCATGATTGTCAAAATAGAGCCCAACATTGCGATTTACAAATTAGAGCTTCCAAATATTAACATTTAAATATATAGAAAATGTTTTTTTTAAAAAGTCCCAAAAGACGACAAAGAAATCCGAAGGCATATTGGGACAGCAAAAGTTGCTTAAAAAAGCTAAGTAATGTATAAAGAATCGGGAAAATCTCGTTAGTAACAAAGAAAATTCTATTTAATTCTTATGCAATATCGATCCGCTTATATGGTAGAGAATGCGGGATAATCCTATCACAGATGGCAAAATGTCTTCAGAAATATTGTTATACAGGAGGATGCTGAGAATGCCATGAAGTGAACATGTGAGCAATGAAAAAAAAGAGCAATGGAAACCAAAAAACGTGATAATGAAAACAAAAGGGACATTTATATTTAACATCATAAAGAGAGATTAGAATTATTTAAGAAACTTAATGAGGAAATTGTCACTTAGAGGATATTAAAAGCAAGAATGATATGGCAAAGGACGAATAACCTTCCTAACGTGCTTGTGTAAATCAGTGTTTCCTAACCTAATGATATGGCAAATCAATAACCTTCCTAACCTAAAATCAGTGTTTCCTAACCTAAGGTCATATGGCCAAAATGAGCGATGGAAAATTTCAGGTAGCCATGAAAACTTAATAATTTGTACTGGGTCACCAGGCTGATATTTTGGCCACAGCTTATTGAATGGTCTATAGAACTTTTATTGACTATATTTTCTTGTTTTGCGCCACATATAAGAAAAATTGTAAATATAAATATGGATAATAAATGGTCGTTTCATTGGAGATTCGAAATATTTTAGATTCTTGTGAAATTGTGTCCAATAAATAGTCATAATTTTATATTTATTGTATATATTCTATGTAAAACGGAAGTCATTTTACACTCTAATAATTTCATAGGGCAAAGAAAAATAATGGGTTTAATGTGGAACATGAGCTAAAAAAGACTAGGAACTACTTGTGTAAATGATTGACAGAACAGGGATTAGGAAAGATAGCGAAAAGACAAAATTTACTAAGAGCTACAAGGTACAGGAAATTGAATAGAACCATGATCGCCCTTGACACCGAGAGGAAACTCGAATATTGTTCCAAACAATGCAAATTTTATCAATGATATTAGACTGATATTTGAGAATTAAAAAAATTAATATAGTTGTATTCCAAAAAGTAATCAATAAAAGGAATTTATTTAGAGCGAATTCTTAAAACCATTGAAGAGATTTTACAATTATAAACATCTCAGAATATTCTTGCTACAACTCATAAAGTAGCACTACGAAGTTAATGGATTACAACCCATTAGTATAGTAGTGCCACTACATGCACTGCAGATAGGGCAACAATGGTGTGTCTAGGGTAAGATAGCCTGAAAGTTGCCTTTTTCTTCAGGCTGTTTTTGTATGAAGTTTTCTTTCTTCTAGATTGGTTGCCACGTCAAGGCAAAAGAACCATGTTATTTCTGTTATTTCTTTCACAGCTTTGGATAAAGTGATTGAGTCATGCCCTTCTCAACTGCGTTTGTGTGAAAGTGGACGTTACGATCTCGGCCGGAATTCGAACTCAGCCCGTCGATTTCACTTTTCAAATGACTAACTACTTACACTACCCACACACCGTCACATTAGATATTAGTATTTAAATATTAGAAACTCATAAATTAATCCAGGAGTAAATTAGAAAAATGTAAGGAAATTAAATCCCAGAAAGAAAAGAAATGCTAAACTGGGCAAAGAAAAAAAAGTTATAGTAAATGCCACAATGTTTTGAAAACAGACATTAAAAATATTGGTCAAAATAGTAAATTGGTAAAGCTGAAAATAATGAATTAGAGAATGAGAAAATAATAGGAATGCAAAATCTATACAACCTAAGTTTATAAGCCCTATACGAATAAGGAGAAATTAGTCTTGTTAGAGATTAAGAACAGAACCCATGCGTACTACGCCCGCCGACATGGAGAGAAGCCTGAGTGGAAGCCCCGAGCAGTGCTTTCTGATCCTCAATGTCTTATCAATATTTGTTTTTTTTTTCTACCTTATACGTTACAAATACATGCTAAGCGCAACTGACTATTAAAGAATGAAAACTTTTTGCGTCATTCTGGGTTTTTTTTTTGTCCAAATCCGTGAATTTATTTTTCTCATGCAAAATCTCAAAAAAAAAAGAAAAAAAAAAGAAAAAAACACTATATAATATTCATTATGTCTTATCCATAATACTGAATGTGTTAAATTCTTCAACCTTTTAACAAGAAAAACCTCAAGTTGATGTTAAAAATTGCCGCAAAACATTGCTGAATAATTTAAGATGCAATAATTTATTATGACATATCCCTAATTTGTACTTAGATAAGTTGTATTTATTTTCGATTTTTCTAGCTGAAATGTTCACATATATAGCATACGATCCATTATATTGTATATAATAATGTTACAAAAAAAATTGTATTTTATATGACTACTATCTTGTGAAAATTGAGATGAAGTAAAGTGGTGGGTGATGTATTATAGATTCGGAGGTGGGCACGAGATCATTGAATCCGCCATGATGACAACCAAAGAACTACTGAATTCTTCGAAAAGGAATAAAGAAATAATAATTGTGACATACGGATACTGAAACATGTTTCAAAAGTCAACATATTTATCTTCATAACATTCCAAATTTAGAATATAAATTTAAAAAGAAATACGTTTGAGAAGTTTCGAAAAGAATAAGCAATTTTACACGTAGTGAATTATTAAAACGAAGTAAACTCTTCTTGTTTGCATAAAACACTTGATAAAAACGAAACAGCATATAATATAGATTTTGAAAAGTTGAAAAAAAAGCCTTAAAGACTGAATAGACAAGATAAATTAGCAAAATTCGCTTCAAAAACGTTTAAAATTAAAATATATATCGTATCATCAACGCTAATGTAGCAAATTATTCCAGAAGCTCTACAAAGGTAGTCATGGTTGGGTAGGAACGATGATCCACTGGGAATTTAATGCGGGTAACTGGAATAATTATTAACTAGAATTTCAGTATAGAATAGATTCAAAATAGATTCATAAAAACTGTACAACATATCAACTAGTCTGTAAGTGAATTTGAAAGTTGCGTAAATATCGGCACTTTGCCAAAGAACCGAAAAACATGTGGAATATCAAGTTGGTAAAAACAGAATCACTTGCAACAGTCCCAAAGAGCGTTGCGAAAAAGATTAGAATTGGAAACTTGAGAAAGAATGGAAGTTTTTCAGATGATATCTTTATTAATCTAAGTAGAATACTGAGGCGAGTCTTGGAGTATAAAGAAAGGCAGAGGAAATGCCTAAGAATAAGAAGATGGTTACTAAGACTTTAAGGAGACTTGTTCTCTATCAATCTCTTTTGAGAAACACAAAGACATCTACCATGAACGTGGAAATACATGAAAACATATTACTAATGAGGCCAGAGGTCTGTCATTTATTCCAAAGATATTTAGGGTGTCTAATAATATTAATAATAATGATAATAAAGAAGAGTCAAAGCTAATCGCCCAGACACTGGTATTAGAGACTGCAAACAAAAAGAAAAAGAAAAAAAAAGAAACTCCCTTATTGATATGGCAGTCCCTGCAGACTGCAATGTATCTTTGAAGATCTTCAAAAAGCTATCAAAATACAAGGTCTTTGAAATCGAAATCTCAAAAATGTGGCACATGAGAACATCAACAATCCCTGTTGCAGTTAGAGGCCTCGGATTGATTGAAAAAGATTCACTGAGTACATCCCGCACCTTACGAAAAGATTTATCTATGTAAAATATATGTTTCTTTTTGTTTTTTTAATTGCTCAGTGGAAAATGTCATGATGCCATTTCTGACCTTAGGTCTTTGGGTGGGACACGGAAAGAAATGAATACACACCAAAATCAAAATAATAATAATAATAATAATAATAATAATAATAATAATAATAATACTGATAAAAGAAAAAAATGATTTGTTTTTACGGCCTTTGTAGTTTATTTAAAACCAGAAAATATTTGTAAATTGTAAGAATTTTTTTTGGATAATAATGACATACTGATAAAGGGATCAATATTTAACCCATAGCTGGGAGACGAAGAGTTAGATTCATGCCTTTTCTAAGAGTATTTTCGCTTAAGTGACTATAAATAACCCGATTGGAATTGGTACTCGGCTCTCTGATTCCATACAAGCTTACAACAACTGCGGTTGTCTATCTAAATACTCGACGTTTTTAAGTTCGGCGATCGTACGAGAACGGGTCTTTGAACGTGATGTGGTCGTAAACCCTGATAAAAGAAATGGAAATGCGCTAACTTACGTGCTAATGCCCTTGGGAAAGATATTAATCCATCTGTTCTCTCCTCTAGCTATGGCTAAATAGTAGTACAGAATGGGTTCTATAGCATTGGGGAGCAAACCGATCTAGGAGAAGGAAAACTCTGAATTCAAAAGTGTATGTATATCTGGCGAAGCACATACTATGCAGCAATGACACGATGATCTCGACTCCTTTTTGACCTGATATCTATCATTACTATGATATTTCGTTATTAGAATGATGCAATTGTTGACGTCAAACATATTTCATGTTTTTTATAATAACGGAATATCTCATTAATATATAGACTTATATCAAATAATAATATATCCTTAGTTTGTTTTGTATCCGGTTAGATTTATTTGGGTATTTTAATTTATAAAATGTAAAAGGAAAAGTATTTCTCCCATGCGAAAATATATTTAATAATATAGATAAATATCTTAAATTAATTATGCAGGAAATGTAACCAATGAGATTGCAAAATAAGTATTGTTGCCGCATTTTAACGATACAAGCAAACTGGTATAAAATAAAGGCTTAGACATTTGAATTAACTGAAAATGATCCCAAATATTTGAATCGCCATATTCAAAAGAAAGAGAACTGAAGAGGCGCTGCAACATTCATTAGCAGCAGAAAAAGCAAAATTTCAAATTCAATACAGTACTTAAGACGGTATGTATCCTTATTGAGGAAATGAACCTAAGAAACTTACGTAAAAAGTCAGGGGTGGCCAAACCGCGACTGGCGAGCCACATGCGGCTCTTTGAGCCTTAATATGCTGCGGCTTGTGGAAATATCTTGTCTGAGCTCCTTTTTCATCACAGTTAATATAAAAGGTAAAGAAGAAAAGTTTCAAGTTTTATAATTATTTACTGAATTAAGACCCCATTGGATTGAAATGTAATTTTGATATTAATGTGTATATAACAAAAATATATGTGTAAATTTTGTTCATGTCATATAGTTTTCAATCATATGAATTTATCGTATGTCGCTCTTATATTAAGCAGATTTGGCCACCTCTGTTCTAGGCAGTCATTGCATTCTTTTTCATATCAACAAACCTCAATAAATGCAATTTCTTAATAGTTAGAACGGTATAAATGGATGAAGTCAACGCTAAACATACCTCTCGTTAATGTCTCCCTTGTTAATTTGATAGCTGCATATATTTAATTTTATAATCAGCCTTAGCAGGTATCAATTATCAAAAACTAGAACAGATTTGTAATGCCAATTCTATACATGTGTACTTTTCGCTATTACTTACCGAGGTTGAATTTAAATGTAAAGGTAATATTAGCAACTTCCCCACAAGAAAATATTTGGCATACAATGACCAAGCAGCCAGCACTTCTGTCGGTTGAAATTTATAAAAACTTTCTCGTAAAACAATATTTGAGGAAAATAAGCTCCTCAAGTCCAGTAGCTGTTATCGCTCTTTCCAGTATTTATGACAGTTTTATTCCTAAGCTTTTATTTGAGGTAGTGATTGATTATATTATCATATTCTCTTCAAGTTAAATGTGTCATCCATTTTAGCTGTTGCTGGCGTCGTTGTTGTTAAATAGTCATTAAATAATGTGGTTTCTGTTATTTACTACAATTGTTTCTTTGTGATTCTGTAGCGCCAGTCCACAATATTCAAAGAAGGATGATCGCCACGATTCGAATTATTATTTAATTTACATGTGTGAAAAAAAAGAAATATAAAAGAAAGAAAAAAAGGAAAAAAAGAAGCTGCGAAAGAAAGGACAAAAGAAAAAAGGTAATGCAAGTAAGAAACAGTGTGAAAGTGAGAAAGAAAGACAGACAAAATAAAGGGGGAAATATACAATAATTAACATGGAGTTTAACATATAATGTAAAAGTATACAGTTATGACGTTCAGCGTAGGAATCCACAATCTTGGTCAAAGTGAAGCCATAGTTCAATTTTTATATGTGTTCCTCTTGAGAATTCAAGACAAATCTATTTTTTCCAAATTGCTAAATATATGTGTCAAATTCAAAATGAAAGTTACCGATGCCGAGCAAAGTCCTAAAATAAAACATGTGTATACGCATTGAAGCTAGTCGTTCTTGTCAATTTAAATGAAAGAAAATTAATTCTGTTCTTGTAGAAAACATTACAAGTAGTTAAGTGTTCAAATCTGATTTTAGTTTTTCACAAAAATAATATTTAGAGGCGTCAGTTACCATTTGATAAATGCATTGCAATATGCCGGCGGATCCCTTTCAAAAGTATTGCCATATGGGTGGAGAATGGCGTGATGACGAAGAGCATTGTATCTTGCTTAAGTGGAAAAAGCAGAGAATTCAGTGAAGGAACAGTAGGAAAAAAAGACTCAAGAAAAACCTACAGTAGCACAAACATCCGTGCAAAATAATGTAAAATATTGTAAAACATGCAGAAATAACAGAAAAAAAAGTGCAAATTGATAGAATGTTTAGCCAAGGATTTAACATTTGCAAAATTATTGAAAAATAAAACTTCGAGGAAGAAATGAAATGATTGAAATCTTCGATATTCGTTAAATGGCGAGAATACTGAATCGTTTTGAAGATTTCAGAAATAAAAACATGCAACACAGAAAGTAAAATAAAAAGGGCAGCTAAAATTAAAAAAAAACACAAACCACGACGGGAATTTCTCCAAATGATTCCACATAAAAGTGAAGACGAAAAAGCGAAGAAAATTATTCTAAAAGGGGATTCTGAAACATATGAATGAAGATCGTATAAAAAATATCCTCGACATGAAATCACCAGAAAAAATGATTCAAATAGAAATAATTAAAACTAAATATACAAAGATTAAAACTGACCAAATAGGAGAATATAATAAAGTCAGTAATATAAAATAGGCGAATACATTAACAGATCTGAAATGAACATTACAGTATTTGATAAGGACAGTTATTTATCGGGAATTATGTAAGGATTTTGGATTAGGCCATATAAATGTAATCATAGAAAAGAGAAGATGCTTTTGAAAATAAGAGGAGCAAAGTATGTTGGAACCTGAGCACATATCACTTAATCATACTTAGAAGAGCAGACATAAAAACTGTGCACAAATACAATAAAATATAACATCACGATGAATCAATTGGTAACGATCAAGGGGCAAATGTCCGAACCTTGTACGTGAGATCCAAAGCTGTGGAACATGAAAGAGAAAGTAATTCCGACGCACTCAGAACGGTGCCTTTAAGATCAGAGGAGCTGATCTGACAAAAACCTGAAACAAGAGGAATTACAGCAGTAATAAACAAGTACAACCTTTCACCACAAATCTAGTATTGGATATCAAAAGAGAAAGCTAGAAATTTGAGAAAATTTTCTGTCGGTTATCGTTTATTTATTTCAAAAATACTGATTAGTAATTTTCTTTTCTTTTCTTTTTTTTTAATTCTTATACCAAATTGAATCGTCTATTTACGGCGGGACGGAAACATCAGAGACTGGAAAAAAAAAGGACAAGTTCCTGATATGAATCGAATTTATTTCCCGTTTTTGTTTCTGTCAGTTGATTCTCAAGTATGCACACGTGAAGACTGTTGTGCAAAAATGCTGCTGCTGCTGCTGCTGCTAATAATAATAATAATAATTATAATCTTGGATTTTTGGGGATTTTTACATAAAATAATATGTGAAAAATGTCAGGAAGTCTTTTCTATTCATAGGTCTTAGATTAGGACCCAGAAGGAAATGTGTATACAACAGAAATCTAAGAACATCATAATAATAATAATAATAATAATAATAATAATAATGAGAAGAAGAAGAAGAAGAAGAAGAAGAAGAAGAAGAAGAAGAAGAAGAAGAAGAAGAGTAATAATAATGTCGGGCAACAAAATGAATTAAAATAAGCAATTTTATGAAAGAAATTAATTAATTATATTAGTTCATGCGAATGTAAGATTAATGACGGACAAAACAGAAGGGTTGACAGGGTGTCTCCTTGAAAGATTATTATTATTATCATCATCATCATCATCATCATCATCATTCGATTTCTGCTATGGACACACTACCTACCAAGTCTGCGGAAAGACCTAAGGCAGGTCGTGGTGTGTTGTTATGGCCACATTTCATGTTAATTTTTTTTTTTTTTTTTTTATCTCCGATGAAGTTGCTAGCGTTACATAGACAAAGTTCTCCTTAATTAATTGCTGTACTTAATAAGACAATTTTCTGTATGTCTCTTAAGCTGGGGTTTCCAGGGATTCTTTCAATGTGTTGTTTTGTTCCATTTTTATAATTCCAAGTGCACCTATTACCACTGGTATTATTCTTGTTTTCAATTTCCACATTTTTTCTATTTCAATTTCCAGGTCTTTGTATTTTGATAGTTTTTCAAATTCCTTGGTTGCTATGTTACAATCCGCTGGACAAGCCATATCAATTAGTAGGCAAGTTTTTTCTTTCTGGTTTTTGACAATAATGTCCGGCCTATTTGCTTCAATTTTTATTATTATTATTATTATTATTATTATTATTATTATTATTATAACAATTGTACGCATGCCGACCAAATTTAAGGCAAGGAGGAATGTATTACAAGTAAAATTTATTATATTGCAAGTAATTTTCGTTTAATCCTAATACAATTTCGTAATTTAAAATAGTTCGTTGTTAACGTTAATAATTGAACAGTGTACAATTTATAAACGTCTCAGGAAAGATATCCGTATTTTATCCTCATTTTGTACGCGCGATTTTGGGACACACCTTAGCAATAAGTGAGAGAAATTAGAATATCATTGCTAGTGCTAGTCAATAATCCAAGACACCTCGAAGAAAAGGTAACTTTATGTGAAGTTTAAATTAAGCTGAAATAAAATATGAACCTCGACTAAATTTTGTCTGAGATATATTTACCCCCTCTTCCTCTATCCCTTTCTATTTCCCCCTCTCTCTCTCTCGTTAATTCTTTCCTTCTTTGCAGAGTTTCTTTTCGTGGCGACTTTCCGTCACTCCTTTCGCTTTGATCGCAGTTCGCACAGAGAGGGAAAGAAGTGGATGTATTTGTAGTTGGTCAGTGCAGTAGCTTTTTTGCGTGAGGATATGAATGGAATCATGACTTCTGTGCGTCTCGTGTCAAAATTTTGCACACTCGCCCTCAATTGTTATACAAACAAAAAAAATGGGGAAAATAGTGGAAAAAGCTCAATATCAGTGATAGAGCTAACATATTCTCTTACCTAAAATGCGTACACCTGCATGTAAGTGAGTCTGTATATGAGAGTGTTATCCCAAGCAAGTACGGAAGGAAATCCACCTTTCCACCACCAAACATTTTTCTTCAAGCATAAATAATTTTTTTTTAAAAAATTAAACCAGTTTGTCTGATGATCATTTTTTGTTTTTTTTTTTATTTACAAATTCATATCCATACAATAGAGTATATATATATATATATATATATATATATATATATATATATATATATATATATATATATTTTTGTGTGTGTGTGTGTGTGTGTGTGTGTGTGTGTGTGTGTGTGTGTGATATTATATTTAAGGCTTATTCCATTTGTCGATTTGATCCTCAGCCCGTACGTTCGGATCTGTCAATACTTCATAAATATTGGCCTATTCCGATGTGATAGCGAGAAATGACATATCAGAGACGCTGTATGGTTTCAGTAAAAGAAACAAAGACAGAAAGAAATAAAGACAGAAAGAAAACAAAAAAAAAAATTAAAAGAAAAAAAAAAAATAAAGAAAGAAAGAAAGAAAGAAAGAAAGAGAATAACGATAGACGATAACGCTTTCATGGTTTTAAAGTCTGCTTAAATGAAATGGAAAACTTGTCAATTTTAAAATCATTTTATTTGGCACCCTTACTTATGAGTGTTTATTGCCATATTTAGTTGAAGTTATTATGCTCAAATATTTAACAATACAATAGGGAAAATTCCACGGGGAGTTTATAGATGTGAAACTCCCAAGTAAAAGAATTCTTGGCAAAACAAATAAAAAATTTAAAAAATTGTTTAACCTCGCCCTACCATAAAAAATAACAGAAGAAAATTAGATTTAAATAGATCTGATGAAATTGTAGGATATATCTTCTATGCATAATCTTCTACGATGTAAAGTTTAAAAGCTGAGTAAACATATAAGAACAAAAAAAGGAATATGATGAGGGTGATAACAATGACGAAACTGATGCCATTAAGAATGATGATGATTTGTGGAGTGGGACGTGTCAACTGCCACGATGTACTTGAAGGTAAAAAAAATGAATGAATAAGCTGGAACGAGTGATTGATGAAAAAAAAATGCCCGAACTAAAAAAAAAATTATGGGAAATAATATCGAGGAGGGTCCAGGAGCGCAAAATGCATTAAGGAAAAGTATGCACTCCTCTCGTTCGCGCAGTTCCACACACACACACGCGTTTGATACACATTATATATATATATATATATATATATATATATATATATATATATATATATATATATATATATGTAATCAGAAGAGATAGAGAGTGAGAGAGAAAAAGAAAATAGCAGATTCAGAGAGAGAAATGAAATTAGCAAATAAAAATGTGTCAAGAAGAGTGTGAGATAGATCTAAAAATATTGCACCTTTGTTGAATGTGGATATGATAAAGAAAAACAGCAATCAAGAATAAATAAATAATGAGAACGGAAAAAATAAATTTACAATAAATTGGATGAAAAAAAAACAATATATATATATATATATATATATATATATATATATATATATATATATATATATATATAATGAAATAATAGAGGAAAATATATAAAAAAAACTACACTTGTCCATTATTTCACTGGGGTTCTTATTTAGAACGCCTCTCTACTTACCTCGGCCAAAACCATTTTATATGGACAAATAAAAAATAGAGATGCACGTTTTATTTGCTCCTCATTGTTCCAGTAGAATGCCTCTTCTTTTATATATATGTTTTTTAGTTAAGTCATTCTTGAGTCTAGGAAAAAATCCATTACCCTATTTTTCTTTCTTTTACTGTTTTCTGCCATTTTATTTGAGCAGAAAACGTTCCATTTGTCTCGCAGTAAAATACTTGGTTAGGTTAGCATGGTCAGTGTTTCTCATATCTACTACCGTAGAAAAATTCCAATTTGTCTTCCTCTAATTATTATGATTTTTTTTTTTTGTGATGGCCGGGACTACAGCTAGTTTCAATTCGATCTCAGCATCGACGATTTTGGTCGACGCATGGGCAAATTTCATCTCCTTCTTAGAAAAGGTCCCCTATTTTTTTTTTATTATAATACGAACACACGCATAGGCATATACATGCGCATTAAAACACAAATTTACACACACACACACACACACATTCACACAACACACATCACACACATATATATATATATATATATATATATATATATATATATATAAAATAAAAAAAACTACACTAATATTCCATGATGATAATTTATTCCATTGGAATCGTAAATTGATCCAATTCATCAGACCTGTCCGAAAATTGGATTGTAAACCTTTAATTCCGTGCTTCATTTCTGTCTATGGAATAATTGATATTTAATTTTATTATATCGTTACTCTGTCCTGGACATTGAGTTCTACCTGGATTCTATCCTCTTGGATTTTTTTATTCAAAATAATATATATGTATGTGTATGCATGTATATATATATATTTATATAGTTTACATATGTATGTGTATATTCACCACTAATATTATATATATTTAGGTGTATCTAATTTTTTATCGTTTTACTGTTTTTACTCCCACATAATGGTAAGACATTAGTGGTAATGGTGTTGTCATCTAGTTAATGTCTTACCATTTTGTGCTAGGTATTTCTGACTTCTGAGACGTATATGTGTGTGGTATTTCTGCCGAATAATATATATATATATATATATATATATATTATTCAACAGATGGGAATAGCTAGTAAGTGCATCACAGATGTATTAATTCAAATCTAATTGGGTGACCCAAGCACTGAGTATTTTTTAAATAGCATAGCCATTCATCAGTCCTAAACCTTTTTCATTGCTTTTACTTTCTAATATTTGCTAGTTTCAGTAACCTTTTAGGAAATATATTGCGGTAGTTTACCACCGGCTTCTCTACGTTTTTAAATTCAGAATATTGCTTATAAATTAGATGACAATCAAGGCTAGACAGCAAATTCTACCCCAATGATATAACACATAACTGGGTATGGATATGAGATCGGTTTATGCTTTTTGAAAGAAATCCCAAAGTCCAATTTGGAACTGGGTCACTGATGCCTGTGATGATATCTATTACGCTATTTGCTCATCCTATGCTATATTTAGCAAGTTAAATAAATAGCACTAGAAAGATCTGTAAAAACCTTAAGGCTTTTTATTCAAAATTTCAGGTGAATCTTCATTCTTAACTCTTAATGATTGAATAAGCTCTTGGCGAGTTCTATGACAATTAAATATCCGTAGGAATTCCCTCATGGTATTGTAAAATACTTGAGCTTACCAACTTTAACAAAATATTACAATTACATTAACAATCATGAATACTTGTCATTATTTTAAGAAATGGTCAGAAAAGAAAAGATTTTAAAATTGACAATTTTTTTTCTCACTGTAGGGCGTAGCAGGCCAACAAATATCCTTGTAACACCAAAGATGATTATGGTAGATTTCATCAACTTAAACAAAGCGACTGTCCAGAATAAAAGCGGATATTTTGGATAGACCTATTTCAGCCAACGAAAACTTTGTCAGTCTTATTTAACACCGATATATAGACTGTGTTTGTGTCGGAATTAGAAATTTAACAGTGACTGCCGTCAAAAAATTAATACAGAATTTATCCATTTCGATGTTTCAGTCAGACGAAATGGCCAAGATAGTGGTTAGGGATGGGGGAAGGTGGTAAAGACTTTATAAAATTAAACCTGGATATTAACCTTAAGACAGTAAATTGGGGTTAAATGAAGTATGAGGTATTAATTTGGAACTAAAAGAGTGACGAAAGATTTGTTTTTTTTTAAATTCATATAGATAATGCTTAAAAGTTTAATAGTTTAAAAATACAAGTTCCTACTTAATAAATACTCTTTCAACGATAAATAAAAAAAAAAAATATATATTTTAAAAATTAAAAATAATTCATATTTAGATAATTTATATTAAAATTAAGTAAGATTATACTTAAAAAATATAATAAAAATTGGTTATATTATAGAATAAGACAAATTATTTAAAAATAAAACTATAATAAGATAAAATAAATTATATATTAGAAAATTATTTAACTTTAAAGATAAGTTAAATCAAAAACAAGTTATATTAAAAACAAAAACTAAAAACACTAAATTATGTTTTTAACAAAAAATCTTAAAATATAGATAAAAAGAGAGAGAGTTCGTAGAACAGGAGACAATTGTAAAGAAAGAAATATTTATGCATTCGACATTTGAGTTACAGAATTATAGTTGCTAATAAAGTAAAATCTATATTATAAAGGATGTTTCATTAAGATGGATCAAAGTCAGCAGTAAATAAATCAACGTTATTAGTGAAAACTTATTTATATTTCTATTGGATCATGTTATTTATGTCATGGCAATTATGTGTCAAAAATAATGTTGCCCACATGTCCGCCAACGCTTTGGCGGCACACCTCCAGTCGATGGTCAAAATTTTTGATGACGTGCCCCACGGATTTCCAATGTAAACATTACAATTTTTCATATTTTCCTTCGGTGGAAATGGTTGATTGATATATAAGCATAGTAGATCTGCGTTTACCCCCAACTAAACAACTTCTTTATATCTGCAATTACAGGAGGTTTCAATACCAAGTCTGCTGTTTATCCCATAGAAATTGCTTAAAATATAGTTATGAGAATTGATGATTTTGTACATGTTATTGGTACAAGAGTAGCGAATTTTAATCGTTTTCTTAGTGAAAATATTAACTAGAGGGTCGTGTCTGCGAAAATGTTTATTTATTAACTTTAGAAAATACTGTCCGTTATTAAGATTTCACATTTTGCAGAAAAGGGGGTTTAACCATATAATTTTTATATTTCTGTGTCTATATTTCAATTTAGATATTTCAATGTTACTTAGTGGGATTGGATAAAATAATTTAATCTTAATTTTAAAATCCGTTATATGGAGAGCGTTTTCATACAAATCTTTTATTTATTAAATATGTTAATGTTGGACGATAATCGCCTAATCCTAAAGTCGTCAGTGGTGGGTATCCGCCTCACAATGACTCTGTAATAATAAATGCATTGAGCGATTTTTGTGGGTCAATTTTAATATTTTATATTACTAGCATCGACTTGAATTATATACCAACGGATTTATTAGCTTTATTCTCTGTCTCCCTCTCTATCTTTCTTTCTCTCTCAATCTCTCTTTCTTTCTCTCACAATCTCTCTCTCTTTCCCTCTCTCTCTCTCTCTCTCTCTCTCTCTCTCTCTATATATATATATATATATATATATATATATATATATATATATATCAGTTGATAATAGGTAGGGACAATTCCAAGGAGGAGATGAAGCTAAAGAGAGGTCAGTGCAAGAAATAGAGCAATATAAAAATAATACGCAGAGTCGATCCATAAAAAATCGATTCGGTTATAATTTATTCATGAATATCCAAATTTTCATCTCTTCATTTCGAGGTTATTTTAATAAATGGAATCAATGTTTCCAGACAAAATGTAAAGGGAGAGAAAAAAAGAAAAGACAGAAGAAAAAGTGAAAAATTTTATATTAAAAGAGGAAGAAAGAAAAAAACAATCAATATATTGAAATTTTTCTTTTTCTAGGTTAATTTTTTTTGACGGGGGGGGCAGAGAGAAAGAGAGTTTTCTTTTCAACAAAAATTTTTAAACCTTAGCTTGAATTTTTTTTTTTTCTTTCTTACTCTTTTAATATATATATATATATATATATATATATATATATATATATATATGTGTGTGTGTGTGTGTGTGTGTGTGTGTGTGTGTGTGTGTGTGTGTGTGTGTGTGTATTTTTTCTTTTTTTCCTCTGACTTTTCTTTTTGTCTGGACAAATTGATTCCATTTTTAAAAAAAAAAAACTTCAGTCTGAAGAGATGAATATTTGTATATTCATGAAATAAATTATAACCCAATGGATTTTAAGGATCATCTGTACTTATTGTATATATATATATATATATATATATATATATAATGTGGTGGTGATTCCTCAACAAATTCTCAAACATTTTGTGTTATTTATAGTCCCTGATACCTCTTTTCCATCTTATACAATACATTGCTGACAGTTTTTAACCATACCCATGGTTTAATAAATTTCTGTTTCTCTCTATTCTCTCATCCTTCACGTTGTCGTCTGTTTTCTTTCCATTTCGAGCCTCGTGGATTTGCCTCGTCGGTCAGTTTTTCAATTATCATATTTATATTTACACACTTTTTATTTTTATTTACCTGTTTCTCGTTCTCTTATTTTTAGTTCATTTTATTTTTTCTTCGCCCAGCTTTGATTAATATATTTTCGCTTGAGACATGCCAGTCGTCGTTCTCGATTTGAGGGTTCACATTCCGAGGGTCTTTACTCACCATCACATTACAACAGAACACCTCTTCTCTTCTCCACCATATATCCTTATATATGTATAGACAGAATGATGGCTATATGTATATATGTAACTATAACAGTACATATAAACATATGCATATAGAAATTTGAAAATATTAATCGTTATGTATGTCCCTATCGATATATACTCGAAGAAAACAAATGTACCTAAAAAAAATATCTTCACATTTTGCCGATATATACTTATTTTCTCTATCTATTTATATAGATATCGAAACAAATATTAGCAGAACTGATACAAAAAAATAGAAATCATTAAAAAATATACAAATTTTGTGATGATTAATTGGTATCTAAATTAGTAATTCCGGCATTAATCCATTTGATTTCGTTGAAATGTTGACAGATTAAACCACTACGTAACCTGAATATTAACGAAAATTATATCAAAGTTATTAAGAATATATAGAAATTTGTGCTGCAGAGTGGAAAAGGAGTGAGACAAAGAGATACAATTTCTACTGAATTATTTCCAGTACATCTAGAAAATGGTCTTGTATGGAATTAAATCAAATATAAACGGAGACTTTTTACATCACCCACGATTTAATGATATTCTTCTAATATAATCACTTGCTGAATAACAAGAATTGCTAATAAAATTTCAGCCTATGTTTGAAAACGACCAAAAATAACTAAAATAGAAATGGTTCGATTTAATGTTTCGAAGAAGATCAAAAGAACAGAAGACGAAGAATTGAATAAAAAAATAATTGCGACTTTGGTCAGGGGAAAATATTAACGAACTCCGAGAAAATATAAATAAAGCAATGACCCACGATTTCCTTTGCTGAAACTAGAGACAAAATGAAATTTATCTATACAATAGGCCTGTGGGTTCAGGTTGAAATAATAGACAGAGAACCTCACCAGAAAATACGAAAATACAAGAAATCAGCACATATTCTACGCCACAAAAATCTAAACCTACCAAGCATAGAAATGAATACAATATGTGAACAATACGGAGTTCCCGAGAAAAGGAATAATAACAACAAAAATCGCAATATGAGCTCTGGTTAAAAAATTGTTACTGAGACATTAAGTTTATAATTCCCCCAAATTTATACACTAATGTCCTCAAGGACACATGGTCCAGTGGATAAATGCGTTGGTTGGATCAAGTGACTTGGCACAAACAGTTCTAATTTCATTACCTGGCTACTGAAGTGGTGAAAAATCATGGAGAGTTGAATTAATGGAAGATAACTGAGACATTCGGAACAGGCAAGGCACGTGAAATTAGAATAATCTTCCCCGGTGGACGAAATAAAGAGTTTGTAGAAAGCCGAAGTCTACAACAGCTGAAACGTGAATATGTATATGAGTATATTGTGAATATATCAAAGGTCGGCGCTTTGTTTCTCTTTATTTATTTTCATCTACCAACCTGAATATTCGAAGAATTTCATTAAAGAAAAAAAATATGCTCTCCGGTAGGATCGGTTTATAAAGATGGAGATACTCTAAAGCTCGGTACGCCTTAACCAACTTGTCCACGAAGTGCAGTCGGTCGGGCGAGGCAACATTTTCTGCCTCTAAGCAAATCTTCTATCGTCATAGATCTATCTATCTCTGTTCATATCTATCATTCTCACTTTGTTCAAATATATCTCAGTTTTCTCATATCTATCTATCTATCTATCTATCTATATTTATATCTATCATATATATCTATATATATATATATATATATATATATATATATATATATATATATATATATATATATATATATATATATATATATATATATATATATATATATATATATATATATATATATATATATATATATAATATATATATATGTTTTGTGCCATGTGTTCTTAAGGATACATGGCATAGTGGATAAAAGTGTTAGTTAGATCTAGCAACAGAACCCAAAGTGTTATGAGTTCAATACCTGGTTAAGGCAGTGGAGAACTTGCAGAGGAATTAACAGGAGATAGCTGATAACTGACATCCATTAGACATGGCACGTTGAACTAGAACAATCTATCCCAGAGAGCGAGATTAGAGGTTCAGTTCGATATTCCCACCACCTGAAGAAGGCCGGAGCGTACGAAACGCTGTGATAAATATGGTAACATAGTTTCGGACAATAGTCCGAATACTATATATATATATATATATATATATATATATATATATATATATATATATATATATATATATGAATCCTTAATACTATATGAGAGTCCCTGACCAAAAAGATATGTACAAAATATTTTGATACTTGTTTATCAGGCCGAATGTTTTTCATAAGAGTATTCGTTTTCTACGGCTTTTCTAATCCTTTGCTTTTAGTCCGTTCATTTACTGTACAGTTGTTTTGTATGTTTCTCGGTAAGTGTTAAGATAACATTTATAAAGATTTTCTAATATTTTGTAAAAAGTTTTTACAGCATTACGAGGTACCTTGTATTACATTCATCAACCAGTGTTTCCCCAAGTAGAAGTGATGATTTTTCAGTATTTAATAGAAATTTTAGGGAACTACTCCGCGTTAGATTTAGAGAAAAACATAACATTTACAAGCGTTTTTATATATGGTGGACATCGTAAAATAAACTTTTAATAGAAAATTGAACTCATTTGAGAATTAAGCATGTAAAAAAAAACGCTTTAATGATACATTTTCTAGTTCGCAGAATCGTACATGATAATGTTCTGAATGTAAAATCGACCATTTAGCAAGAAATCATTCATTTTCGTAATGTTCATTACTTTCTAGACATAATTTCTGTATGTGTGTGGGAATAGAGAGAAGGTATGGATTCGTCGTGTTTTATTACATATAGGTATAGTGATTTTCCGAGCGTAGCTTAGATATTAACCCAAGCCTGAAAGTATGGTGTACCCAATGGGGATCGAACTCAGTATTCAGTCATAACTTTTTAGCGAGACAAGCTTACTAACCATTACTCCACTCCGAGGTGCACTCATACATTTGTGCATATATCAAATAAATATGAGACAAGGATGTGTAAGGTTAAACTCTTCGAGTAGTTGACACCCTCGAAGATAAACGGCCAATCAGACATGACGCCAAACAATTTATATAAACTGTGCAAATAACACAACATTCGCTGTGCCCTTCACCTCAAAAGCACAATGCAAAAAAGTTTGTATAACTTTGAAAAATATATATAAAAAAATTAGATAGGAGAAAGAAAGCTCTTCTACACTCGATCCACGAGCACTTCCAGGACCTGAAAAAATAATTGATGATAGGCCATACGTAGAAAACAGATAATTCACTGGACAGATCCGCAGGGACGGGCGTCTTACTGTATCCTACCCTCCCTCGATTATATTTACTCTTAAACATGGGACAGTTACGGAGCAGATCCCATGGAAAACGAAAAGTAAATGAAGGGAGATACGAAGATAGAGAAGGAAAAAGAGAAATCCTGAACAGTGAAAGTAATCCATTAGGGAAGACGGAGAAATAAACTCATCGTCTTAAATAATACATCAACGCGTTCATCTCAAATAGATATGAGACTGCGATCAAATGGTAGAACCTGTTCCCTTTTTGTAATGGCAAGAATTGTCAGAGATATAAAATTACTAAGTAATTTAAATAAGAACCACTGCCCATACATGAAGGTAAACAAGTATTTATACATTCAAGTTAAAAGGACGTTAGCAAGAATAGAATATATTTAGAAAGTCATAAAATTACTCTGGATGTTGCTGATGGGAAGAGCAGCTGAAGGCACTTCACAATATTATGGAAAATTCGGTCAAATATTATTTCCTGTTCCAAATTAATTCAAAGTTTATGTAAGAAATTATAAACAAATTAAGTTATGTTATAAAATAACATTTCAGATTACGTTTTGAAGATGAATAATCTGCGTTTAGAAAAACAGGGTATTAATAATAAATAAATAATTTAAAATTATTCAGTCCCCTTATAACTGTCTCTCTGTAAATGTATTATCAATCTCCGGAAGGGATGATATAATTCTACGAAACCCAGAGTACCATCAGCTATAAGTTAAGAAATATATATACATATAGGGATTTTCCAAACGTAGCTTAGAAGCGGCACGAGGCCGAGAGTATGGGGCACCCAGTGAGGATCGAACTCACTACTCAGTCGTAATTGTTATAGCGAGACAAGCTTGCTAACCATTACACCGCCTCGGGTGCCCAACAATATATGTAGAAACAGACTGAGATACAAAAGATAGATAGAAACAGATTAAGATACAATATATATTGTATCTTAATCTTATCTAAAGACACAGCACACACACATCCACACACACACACACACACACACACACACACACACACATATATATATATATATATATATATATATATATATATATATATATAGATAGATAGATAGATAGATAGATAGATAGATAGATAGATACAGTGTTGACCAAAAAAAGCTTGGCCGGTTATGAAGTAGAATATTTATTAAACAAAACGGACCTTTATAATAACCCAACATTACCCTTCGTTTTCTTTGCTGAAGCAGAAGTATCGTGTAACATTTAAAATAATTAATTAATAATCATTATCATTATTTAGTATTAATAATAATAATAATAATAATACACTCAAGCAGAACAATGAAAGTTAATCGGCCAGAATCACAAAGACAGAATGTCCTTTCTTATTGACATGGCAGTCTCTACAGATTGCAATGTATTGTTGAAGATCTTCAAAAAACTATCAAAATACAAGTATCTTGAAGAGGAAATCTAATAAATGTGGTACATGAGCACATCAATAACACCATTTGTATTTGAAGTCCTCGGATTGGTTGGAAAAGATTCCAGTAAACTCATTGAAGGAATTCCTGGCAGCCCATGCCTTAAAGTAATAAAGAAAATTGTACTCACAAGTACAACTCACACATTACGAAGAGCTTTATCTTTGTAAAATATGTTTGATTATAGTTATATTTGTTTAAAAAAATGATCAATGGAAACTGTCATGAAGCTATTTCTGACCTTAGGTCTCTGATTGAACCCGAAAGGAAATGTGTATACAAAATAAATCAAAGGAAATAATAATAATAATAATAATAATAATAATAATAATAACATAATTTTTTATTTCCTTTATTTACTTCACCTTCTGTAGTTTGGTATAAGGACACAAGTCTCATAAATCATGCGTTCACCCATGTAAATATTGAAATGGTTTGACATTTCTTAAAAAAAATGCACTTATATCAGTTCATTTTTCTTAACTTTTATTTTTTTTGGCCTATTAGACAACTCATCGTTTTTATCTATCTATCTATCTATCTATCTATCTATCTATCTATCTCTCTCTTAAATACGTTGGCTTTATAGACTTACTTCATAAGCACCTTGTGAAAATGTTAGAATATTGCCAATAAATTTTAAAATTTCCTATAGTTACCTCTCTTGTTTTTCATAATTCATTATTCATTGAAATAGTGGTTTTCTTAATGTAATAGTATCTATAAGAAATTTTATTTATAAAAGAATTAAAAGCTTTTCTAATATCATAATATCTTACTTTCAATACTTTTTGATTTTACGATTCAATGCAGATTTTCCCTGTGTATCCTGTTTTACCAAATAAAATTGATGATTAAAATTTTCCAAGGACATATGCTTATAATTCATATGAACATTAAGCGCTATAAAATGAATTTCCCGAAATGTCATGAAATTAAATAAGTGTGGGTAACAGATATATATATATATATATATATATATATATATATATATATATATATATATATATATATATATATATATATATATATATATATATATATATATATATATATAGAACTCAGTTGAGTTCCGCCACGGAATATGTGAGCGAGCAACTAAGTTGAGTCTGATTTGGAATCTCTTCGTTTACCATTTGGTATATTGTTCAAACATAACAACCCAGCTGTCAGGGTTTTTCGATACTTGGTGGTGGATGCGTACTGCTGTTGAGTCCCAATTATTTTCACGAAACGGCCGTCAAACTTTCCTCTATTCCTGTTCAGGTTTCTATCAGACTCAATGAATTAATTAAATATATATATAGTGGACTCTCCCGTCGTATGCGACGTATGAGGTTTCAAGCAGCTCAATTCCTAGACACCAGCCCAGACACCAGCACATATGATTTGATTACAGAGGTGAACGTTTTTTTGCAGAATAGAGAGACATGGTTCACTACGTGCCAAGATTTTCTAAAAAATGAAACATTCCTGTCATAATTTCAATAATTTCTGGATAAGTCCCGAAAGTTTCATTAAAATTCAACTATTTCTTCAAAAATTTCCAAAAAGCTCAAATTTCCCGTACAAATTTATGGTCATCCATAAAGGAATGAAAAGAAATTGTTAACCAAAATTTTGCTGTCTCTAAAAAGTAAACTAAATATAAATTAATAATCAAAAAATCCCTTGATCCTTCTTCATAATGATAACAAGGATTCGAGGTTAAATCTTAGTTTTAGCTAAGTTTGGAGCATTATTTAATCATTTTCTACTCATTTTCTAGGTAATCATTACAAGAACATATATATAGAGAATAAGTGGAATACAGACAGACACACAGACATATATATATATATATATATATATATATATATATATATATATATATATATATATATATATAAAAAAATTTTTTTTAGACAACATTTAAAATATTTACGACAGTTAGATTTAAGTTAGGAATATCCGAACAGTGATGTTCCATATCACGTGACGTCCACGTCTCGCGAAGGACGCTACTTGCTAACAAACAGTAATTTTAATTTATTTGAAACAAACAGTTATTTCTGATGAAAAATTGAGGACAATTTGAAATATCAAATATATATATAAATAAATAAAAAATTTCAGAAAATAAAACATTATTATTTTTTAATTTGAAACTTTATATATATATATATATATATATATATATATATATATATATATATATATATATATATATATAAATTGGGGAAAATATGAAAAATGGAAAAAAGGTTTTCTTGTGACACTTTTCGTTTCTTGGGACTTAATCGGACTAAATTTTTTTTTTATGTTGGTCCGACTAAACATTCACACGAACATAACAGATACTTTAGTACCATAATGTTATAAATGACGAATCGTGTCACGAGAAAACTTTTTACATTTTGTCATACTTTTTCCGCCACTAATGGTATATAAAAAATATATTGTTACCTCATATAAATATATATATATATATATATATATTTATAGAGAGAGAGAGAGAGAGAGGGAATGTTTCACTGTTTTACAGCTTATCAGTGTGGCTAGACATCCGATTGCCTCAAGCCGGGATCGAAAACCGTCTTATTTGGTATCGGTGTCTACCCCTAAACCATTAATGCACTGCAGAGATGAAGTTGAATTTAGACGTATTTATTTTTAGATAAACACGTCAGTGACTGGAGAACTCGATTCGTCTCAACTAAGAGTCTTGCATCAACAGCAGTAATAGTTGTTCTCTATAAATTCACTTTTCTCACCGACAGCTCAAAGCGAAATAATTATATATTTTTAGTGTTGAAATCAGTATATATATATATATATATATATATATATATATATATATATATATATATATATATATATATTTCAATTACATTTTAAGAAAAATTGATGTTCAGAAAATTAATGAGAAATTTTGAGTTAGATGATTACAAATGAAAACTCTCTCTCGGTATACCTTTTAAATTAAGCACATTCAAGTCCTGCTGGAGATATCCGTTTTTGTTTTTTAATACACCCAACTCAGTAACGATCATAAAACAACGATTTGGATTTGGGATAGAAATTAGTAACGGAGAATAAAAAGAAAGAATTTCCTGTTAGAATATTCGTGATATCATAATCAATATCCTAATGATCTATAACAGTACAATGAAGAAGTTGACGATAAAGACAGATTTATTGATTCGTACTTAGAAAAAAAATCCGGTAAAATGACGCCTTAAATAGAGGCGTCATTTTACTTTTTTTTGCCTAAGGAGAATAGAGTTTCCAACTATTATCTGTAATTATTACTGAAAAGACATTCAAACCTCTTTTTGAATAACTGGGGTGCCATGGTTCCTCATTGTCGATTCTATACATACCCTGTGCCAGAATTGACAAGACAACTGTGAAATATAGATTTGCATGACCCATTGATGGTTTTTACGTGGTCGGAACTTTAATGTGGAATTTTAGAATTCTGTGGGTTAGGAATCTAGTAGGAGTGGGAGAATAGGCAAACACTTTTGTCATTCATCATAATAATGGAAAGTTTTTTTTTCTTTTTTTACCCGTGAAAGAAATCGTGTCATTGTCTACACAAACTTCTATCTGGTGACCTTTTCGAAAGCATACTTTTACTTCTTCTTAATGCACATGTGTTTGGGAGTAATTAATGAATATAAAGAGGACACTATCGCTTTGGATAAACCGTTTCTCGTCTATAATAATATCTTCTCATTTTTTTTAATGGTAAGCTTATGGATCAGTTTTCATTTGTCGAGTAAGATAATTCCTTACAGAGAAAAATTGTCCAAATTGATGGAATTATCATACTTACTGGGATCCTCACATACAGTTAACAAAATATTTTGTTGAGAATTTAAATAAAAAATTAGTAAAAAACAATGAGTTACATTCTTTAATCTAACCGCTAGTTTCTGCCATTACCTGAGACATGCATTCTGCAATCAATCAAAGGCTTCTTCTCTCAGAGTATCGGCAAAAGTCCGTTCCCATTTTGCGCATATATTTTCAGCGGTAATATCAGGAAAAATTATTCCCGCCCCATCGGCAAGATATATCATAAGTTGACAAAACATACAAATTTCATAAGGACGCTTAATTAATTTGAATATATTTTCTGTTTATACGTTATTTTATAGATACAAATATCTATCTACATTTACCGGTCTGAATCTTGGAGAAATTTCATATAAAATGTATCCCCCGACAGGAATCGAACCTCTATCGTACACGGAACCGTCATTTAGCACAAAAAGTATGAAGGGTATTCTGATTAATATGCATAAAATGGAATTTTGTTTTTGTTGATTTACTACATAAAGGTCACAAACTGCCTACCTTTGCAAACAAAATTTTAAAGGTGCATTAACCTACAAATCACTCGATAAATGTTATAATCCTTGTTTTTAAAAAATTATAAACTGTATAAGGTCATTCTGTAATGCGCAATTACTTTCAACTCTACATTCAGTCATCCTCAGGCATGGAAATTAATTTATTTTTAATAAAATTCAGGTCGCATCCGAGACGAAAAAATTAAATTCGATATTTTTTTTATATTTTTTAAATGGATTAAATTTTTTTTATATCTTTTGAAGATTTATGACTGAATGTACAGTTGAAAGTACTTGCTGAATGTACATTAAAAAATTTTTCTTTACAGCTTATAGTTATTAAAAACAAGGATCATAACATTCATCGATGATTTATAAATGAATGCACCTTTAAAATTTTGTTTTGAAAAAGATTTGCCATTTTATATCATTAAAAAGAACTAATCTACTTTTTTGTATGAATGATTCATTTATAATATAAATTGAACTGCACCATATATATATATATATATATATATATATATATATATATATATATATATATATATATATATATTTAAAGTTTATAATATATATATATATATATATATATATATATATATAGGTAGTACGTTTTCATCCCAAAAAGTTGTATTACTAAGAACCGATAATTTCTGTTTAATTTTTTATTTTATTTTTTGACATCATTTTCTTTTAATGTTTGAATTTATGAATGACGTAATTTTTCAGTTGACCCAGTGAATATATAATAGCGTCTGAAAAATATATGAAAAAATTCTATTTTATAAAACTTATTGAATAAATTAAAGATCTATTGAATAAACCCGCAAAAAGGAAATGGTGCAATCGAATACATAAAATTAAAATCTATAATGAATAAAAAGACAATTTTAAAAGAAAAATTAAAGAATATAAGAAACGGATATATTAGAGAAAAAGAGTAAATATGATTATGGAACAAAATGTGAAAGAGAATATCTGAAAAATTTGCAAATGTTATCTGAAAGGTGAAAAAAATAAAACATAGGAAAAAAGCGAAAAAAAATATGAAAATTTAACATTACAAAATAAAACAGAAAAAAAAAAAAAACAAGATTTCAGGTTAGAATTGAAGAAAAATAGCGAAAGTAAATAAAAAAACAAAACGAAATATATATCTATATAACAATAGAGAAGAAGAGAATCAAGACACAATTGAATTAAAAAAAAAGTGGGAGTAAAAACGAAGTGACCAAGAAAAAGATAATGATGTACGTTGAGTAAAGAGAATAATGAATAAAAAAAATCCACAATCAATAAAAAATGAAAGAAGGAGAGATGATAGAAAGAGATAAATAATAAAATAATAATGCAAAAAAGAAGAATGAATGAATGAAAGAAGAGAAAGAGTTAAGGAAGGAAAGAAAAGGAAGAAAAACGATAAAAAAATGAGGATGGACAAGAAATAAAACTGTATTAAGTATGAAAGAAAAAAAAAGAAAGAATTAGTTAAAGCAAGACTACAAGAAGAAAAAAAGAATACAATAAAATTGAACTTCGAATGACTATTTCAATTAATATCATAAGGCAGCCACCTGCTCTTAAGGAGGGGGACATACAATTTTAAAAAAGTGTCTATGTGCAGTGGGTTTAGATTTTGACTAATTTTTCATTTCTCCTTGTCCCTCAAAATGTTATTTCATGAAAACAAGATTGATTCCTTCGAAATGATATATTCTTACATCATTCTTCAAAATCTCATCCTCTTCTTTCGTTTTATTTCGAGCAAATAATTTCAAAATCATTGAATATTTAAATTTATCTATCACTATGTTCTTTCAGTAACCAACATATCTTATTAAGTAATTTAAATGAACTGTTCAAAATGACAATAGCATTTTTTTATTTGACTTAGTAAACGGTGAATGGAGCAGAAAGGGGAATCGACGAGTCGAGTTCGAAATCTGGCCGCGTATGTTTCGTTCAATTTCGTTCAAATGACCTTTGGAATGGATTGAATTCATGTCATCCTATTCTGTCTATTAAAGGGCAAGACAGACTGGGTTTGCTAGTCTTGAATTGCAGCACTTTTGTAGAAAGACAACTCAGAATTGATAACCGACGGCAACTACAAACAACTCGACTATTTTCCGCAAGAATCCATGCCAAATCACAGAGAGTAAAACAAAGACGCTGTGAGGAGAAACTGTAGTCTGAATCCATAAAGGACATGGCATTACAAAACTTTAGAATTATTATCTATACAATTGATTTTATTGCCGCCTGTAAGGTTTTTCCTTCTTAAGTCATTAAAACAAATTAAAAACGTGCAAAAGATGTTAAGAGAAACAGAAATAAGAAAGAAAAATAAACAAAATAAAATGTTTTCTCGCGATTTACAAAAGAGATGTTATCATAACATGAGACATTTTCGTTCACTGACGTCGAGTATTAGACCCTGCTACAATAACAATTGAATGTATTAATGAATAGGGGAAATGAAACTGACACACACAGAGACACAAAGACACAGACACACATACACAGACACACACACAGACACACAGACACACACACACACACACACACACACACACACACATATATATATATATATATATACACTCCGAAATGTTTAAAGTCCGACAATTATTTTAATATATTTTATTGTTATATGTTATTTATATGTACACAAATATTTAAGTAAATGCTCTGTTCATAATAAAGAGTATTAACAACATTTACCGATCTTCAAATATCGTATAACCATAAAATACATTAAAATATTTGTCGAACTTTGTCCATCTCGTGTTTGACGTTTACGTTAATATACGCTTCCAGCAGATATGAACGTTCGAGAGAAATCATGAGAAGTTTCTGTTTAAAATCAGTAAAAATGACCTTGCTAAGCAGACGCTCCTTTGTAGCTAAACTGGTATAGCTCTTCAGGTTATGTCACGGTTCAATGTAGGATGTAGATTCGAATTCCTCTCGGAGGACGCATATTTTCTATGAAATTTGTCGGACGCTTTCGCTGGCAAACGTTATTAATGCTGTTTATTATAAAGAGAGCATTTACTTAAATATTTCTGTATATATAAATAGCGTATAACATTAAAAGACATATAGATAGAAACATTTCTAAAGAATTTCATGGATTTTGCAATTATTAATCCAACAGATTTTATCACATAAATGTTATTTTTAGTGAATACCTATATTTGAGTAGACATTCCGTTTATGTATTAAACAGTATATTTATTTATTTTCGTCTACCGGCTTGAATATTATAGAACTTCTATTAAAGGAAAGAAGCGCCCTCCAACAGGATTCGAACCTGTATCCTCCTAGCAGGAGCAGACTTTGTTAGATCTGTCGTGCTTTAGACCATCTCGGCTACGAAGAGACACGTCGATCGAGCAAAGAGCAAATTTCCTTTAAGTTTCTCGAAACACTTATATTTGCCCAATTTCGTATCATAACGTAAACAAGGCAATTTCTAAAGAAAGTTTTTAATCTTTTTTAATTTGACAGATTTTATAGCATTTTTTTCAGTAGTCTACATTTCGTCTTCCGGCCTACGCAAAACCCGAATTTACTTGATATCATCAAGATATTGATGTTCCATACGACTTCAAACAAAAGGTTAGGTAGGAAACCCGCAGCAATACTTGAAAGGGCGATAACATTTTTAACTTGAGAAACTTATTTTCCTGAAAAATTGTTTTAAACGAAACATTTTATAAGATTTACCCTACAGTAGACTTGGCTACTCGTCCAGTGAATGCCGAAATTTTCCATATAAGGAAACGGCTTATATTACTATAGTCAACAGAATCGTTTTTATATAGCTTCCTTTATTAAGATTAGTAATTTTAACAAATCCAAATATTCTCTTTTCTGTAAATTTAGATGTTAGCACCCAACCTTAATTACATATAAAAAATCAGCAGTGTACATTAAGAAATAACATCGCTTATCATCCATAATAAGCATAGAAAGAATGATTATCTCAACATACTTTTATGCGTGTGTAAATGTGTGTGTCTATACATACAGACGCATGTATAGACCGACACACATCTGCATAGACGTACATAACTAATGAAATTCATCACTCTCTTAGTGCAAACTGGTCCTCCATTATCAAGACTTTTTGCTTCTTTTCAGTCTGATTCTTGTCCAGACAACCGGAAGCGTTGCCCAGCAGCCGTCAGTCAGCAGCATCAACCAACATGGTGACGCCATTGTTACATCAACCCGAAAATCTTGTTCGAATTTTACGGAAGCCTGAGTTTTAGGGAAAGGAAAAAAAAGAAAGCAGTGTGAGAGAGAAACGACAATCGCCAACTTTGTCTTTACAAAAATATGATTTATTGTCACAGTCTTGATATTTTCCTATGGAATTTTTTGTTTCTTGACAAAAGTTTTATGATAAAAAAAAAATGACGGTAAATTGATAGCAAACAATAAACATCACCTCAACAATAGCATCTCAGGCGAAGAGGAGTGCAAAAATAGTACAATAATTAGAAGTATATACATTACAAGCAATAAATATTAAAAATTATGAAAATAATTATTACTAGACATTTAATGCTAAGAACAACAGTAATGAAAACTCGTCATCAATAATTGTATTATGGATTTGTAATATTGATATAATAGGATTTGTTTAAATAAATAAATTAATCAAATATGTAATAATAATAACAACATCAAATGTGTAAAAGTAATAACACCAATAATAATAATAATATTAATAATAATAATGAAATCGAAATCTCAAATATGAGGCGCATAGGAACATCAACAATCACTGTTGTAGTTAGAACCCTCGCATTGGTTAGAAAAGATTCCATCGTTATTAACCCATCATTAAACGTTTCTGAAGTCTTAAATCTTAGGAAATGTTTGTAAGAATGAGGATTTTAAGAAAGTTTTGTTGGCAGAATTATTGAAAATGGGATAAACTATTTTCAGTAATTAAAAATTAAAATTATTTGAGACTTTGTAAGTTACAAGTTTTCGTTACGGTGACTTTTGCTTTGAGAAAGATCTGAATCCCCTTCTATTCCTGGCGGATATATGTTAAATACTAAGTTTCACTGGTATCTCTTGCCCCGAAGAGTCAACGTGTCTAGGAGAAAGAAAAATACTGAATTCAAATCTAGCCTGAAGATGGGTCAGTTTACCTTGCCCTACAGACACAACCGCTGTTATAACAAGTAGTGACCCAATGACCCGATTAGCTTAATGGGTCAGAGAAAAAGACATAATTGAAAGAGAAGGACAGCAAAAGAATAAACTGGTAACAATTATATTCATTATTTATTTTTTAATCGTTTGTAAAATTTCTGAAAACCAGTGCAAAAATATAGTTTAAATGCAAAGGACATTTGAAATCCACCCACCGACAAGGTAATTGAAATAAGCGAAAATATTGTCGAAACATCTGTTCTATAATGAAGTCAACAAGATACGACAGATGTAAAAAGTCAAAGAGATACAAATAATAATGATAATACACTCATTGAACGTGTGGAAATTCCAGGGATTTTGACGCTAAGATTGCCCATTTTCTCCTGTCTTAGCTCAAAATTTACTTGTAGATTTTCATTCACTCCATTATACCTTCAGTAATCTTATCCAGATCATATTAATAATAAGAAAATACGTATAAGCTTTTTAAGCAAAAAGTATAAAGAGTATATAAATATTTTGTATCTCTTCGCTGTATCTTTCGATAAGTAACTCTAATGTATATCAGTGTTTATACTTTTCTATCCTAAATATCAATCCTGTTATATGGCAGTGCATGTTGGATATTCTCATCTCAGATGAAGAAGGGACTTGATGCAATATAAATGTGGTTCTACAGAAGGATACTGAGAATAAAATGTACTCTTCATGTGATCAATGACGAAAAGAAAATGGAAACAAAAAGGACACATAATTAGCATCTGAAAGAATCAATTGAAATGTCTAGGGCACCAAATAAGGAAAGAAGGCTTAGAAATTGTGACACTCACAAGACACATTCAAGGCAATAGGGTCGGAGAATTGCAGCACATAATCTACTTAATGAGTTTGTGTAAATGATTGGCAGAACAGGGATTAGGACATATAGTAAAAATAATATTCAGAGCTACAAACGACAGGAAATTAGGGAGAGCCACGATCCCACATGTCATGAAGGAATACTGTGTGTATATATATATATATATATATATATATATATACCAACAAGCCGCTCTTTTTGTTTTGTCTCAATCGCATCAGCATTCTTTCTCCCTCCTCCTCTCAATATATATAAGCCCGGTTACCTATAGTGATTTTCCAAGCGTAGCTTAGATGTGGTACAAGGCCGAAAGTAGGTGCTACCAAGTGAGGATCGAACTCACTACTCAGTCGTAACTGTTCTAGCGAAACAAGCTTGATAACCATTACACCGCCTCGAGTTGCCCTTGTTCGGTTACATATATGCCATTATAAATCACACAAACAAAACTATCGTCTCCGTCCTATTGTATCTCAAATTCCCACTTCTGTGTATCAATTAACAAAAATCATAAACCATCTTATCACACCATACATTCCCAGTAAATATATCATATATCAAATTCTATAAAAAGAAAAACCTAATAATACAACAACAACACTTGATGAAAATTTATTCACTAATGTCCAAGTTAACGAAACTCTTCATATTATTATAAGAAACATATACAATAATCCATCTCTAGCTTCACTTAAATTTAGACCTAGTATATTACGGAAACTAATATTAAGTTTCACTAATGAAGTCCTATTTTATGATCACCAAAATAATATATATGTCCAACAGGATGGTGTTTGTATGGGTTCATTTTTTGGCCCAACTTTTAGTAATTTCTACGTCTAGTCTCGAAAATAATATATTTAATAAATGTTAAAAGCCCTCCATCTACCTAAGATATGTCGATGATATTCTTATATTAGTCAAGAAAATGGATGTAGTATTTTAACTCCAAAACAATTCCAAAATAATTCTGTCCTTAAATTTACATACTAACTTAATAATAGTAATAAAATTCTAGATATATTGATAAGCAATAGTAATAATAAATTCAATATCCCCGCGTACAAAAAACATACTAGCATAAATTCGTGGATCGTTAACGATAAGAGTGAATGTCCAAATTGCTATGAAATAGCAATTATATATTTAAAAAAATAACTAATAAACCATGCAAAAAATAATTCACCCACAAAACAGATTTTCTACAGTGTACTAAAAAATATAAAACAAACTCTTATTAATAAGTTCCCTAATTACATTGTCGATTAACAAGTAAGATGTTCTATTAAAAACTTTAATATAAAGTAAATAGAATATAATTGTTCTTCAAATAATCCTAAACATATTAATGTTTTATATCGTAATTGAATACATTCTGATTGTGAGCCGGATGAAAATATCCTTAAAAAAAACTAATACTAATATATCCACCACAGATCCTATTAAAAATAAAATCTAAATTCAATATATACAGTTTAATAATTCGTAATAACTCCTCCCCACCAATTATCGTGTTGCAGAAAACCAACGTTGAATATACATTTAAATCTCCCTTGGGATATTGTATCTTTGGAGTTACAAGGAATTTTGTTGGTCTCTCTCTCAACTGTGCCCCACACATAATAGTCAATGGTTTTATAGTCTGGGTAGTTAGTTGGTCAGATGTAAGAGGTGATGTCGTCGCAGAAATTGTCTGACATCCATGACTAGGTTATCCTGCTCGTGTTTCATAGTGCAGAGTCCTGTTTCCAGATATAGGGTCTTCCAGATTAACACCCAAACAATCTGAACTGTTCGTATTGGAACTTCCGGCACGAAAGCCAAGCAGTACAACATGCCATTTCCAAATTTATGTCCATAGCTCGTAATTGCTGCATACAGCTTCGCCTTCATTTATTTGTTTATTTTAACTGCGTCTCAGCTGAAAAGAAGAAAAGAGCGAGCAACGAGTTCACATTCTAGGTTCAAATATATAATAATAATAACAACATCAAATGTGTAATAATAATAACACCAAGAACATCAATAATAATAATAATAATAATAATAATCTACTTAATATATCAGGCACAATCTCATGGCTTCTAATTTTAATAGATTGACTGGTGAGTTAAAAGGGATTACAGCAAACATCTTGTCGAGTATCACAAATATTCTTATCGGCTGATTTAGCTTATCGAGTTGAGTCTATCACCTAAAACCTAAGGCGCACATCATCTCTGCTCATTGGCAGAAGTAGTTGCTTAACATCATATCCGCGTGTGTAAAGTGATTTTGCTGTTTAATGATGAGGCAATCAACATGAACAGAATGTTATGTATAGATAGTTGCGAAACACTCAATCGGAGATCGTCTGCGTGAACGGGGTTAGTCAACCTCAAGATATTTCTAATTGAAGCACACCTGCGATGTTATGCGCTGCTTTTATCAAAGACTATTGCCAAATTGAACTCATGTAACTGTGTGGTACGTGCCTGATATGCGGCTATCAGACAAGCAGTCATTACCGGAATAATTGTGCATCTTTATTTCTTACCAATAGTTTCATTTACATTTGTTTTAATTTTGACTACGTCTATTCATTTGTACAGTAATTTTATGCAGATGTCCCCGTTTCTATCGGCTGCCACGAAATAAAAAGCTGCATACGATATCAAAATAAATCCTATCGGAACAGTCATCAAACAGAATGTCATTTTAATAACATAATCGAAAGAATAACAATAACACAATTTACATTATTAACATTATTCAGACTGTTATCCTAAACTAAATAGCCATATTTACAATGATTCGGTTTCGATTTTTCTAGTTCCACATGCCATGTCTTTCTGGCTGTCTCAGTTATTTTACATTAACTCGCCTTTGCAAGTTTTTGGTTCACCACTGTTGTAGCCTGGTATTGAACTCACAACACTTTTGGTCTTGTCAGTGGATCTAACCACCGACTTTATCCACTGGATCATTCGTCCTTGAGGGCAATCACCTGAAGAAGGCTGGAGCGTACAACGGCCGAAACGTTGTGAATATGGCAATGAAAATGAGGATAACAGTTCGAATAATCTACATAACGTAAATAATCAAAATACCTCATCTCAGAGATATAGACAAAAAAAGAACTTTGCATATGATGTATATGTTTTGGTTTCACCAACGAGAACATGCAGATAAGTGAGGATTATGGTCTCAATGTTCATATATGGAATGCTATTTAAAGCAGATTATGCGCCGGCCTTAGCGTGAGGCTTAACAACCTATTAGAATCCATTAACAATGAAGTAAAAATGGTTTTGTTTGGTTTGGTTTATTTTGTTTTACGGCATATCAACCTCAATGGGTTATTTAATGCGACAACATTTTTTATTGCTGGTAATATTTTGTTTTGTCAAATATCTATTTCTGGTAAAATATTTCCTTCTTAATTGATTTGCTGGTAATAATTTTTTTTCAAAAATGTATTGCTGGTAATAATTAGCTATTTGCCCATAGCTGGGACCCTAACAAGTGCTACCACCCCGGGTCAGGGTGGACCTGAGAACAGCAGTAATTAACAGGTGGTTCCACGCTCCTCAAAACTCCCTGATCAGAGGCCTTGCTGCTGGACGTAGTTTAACGTCTTACCCAGGACGAGAAGAAAAAACGGACGAATGGTAGACTTATGGATATGCAAGATAGATTCTGAAGATAAAAACTGTCTCGCCTTATACAGTGAACAGTTTTTTCTGCAACTAATCTGGCAATGGATTCGATATAGTCTTTCCATTTTATGTCAGCTGAGAACATTACCACGAGAAGGCGTAATGAGTGACTTTCCTGGACGTTAACATCAGCCATAATGATCGAAGGCAGAGAGTTGTCTCTCATGATTAATGGAGAGAAGTTTAGTTTTGGAAGCGTTAAAATTGACGAGCCAACTTTTGCTCAAGTTAACAATGGTCTTGAGGTCGTTTTGTATATCGGCTTCCATTTTGACCTTGTCTGAGTGATCAGCCTTACTATCGATGCAGTAGTGAATGGTTGTGTCGTCAGCGTAGACGTCAAATTGAGAGCTGATGTCACCGGAGCGGTCGTTAATGAAGATTAAAAACAGCGTAAGACCAATGATGGATCCCTGGGTGACGCCTGCGTTAGTACGAAATGATGTAGACGAGTAGCCGTTCCAAACAACATTCAGTTCATGATTAGATAATTACGACTGGATCAGGTCAAAAACGCGTCCGGAGATACTGTAGCTTTTAACCTTGTGGAAAAGACCTGAATGTCAAAACCTGTCAAAGGCTTTCGAGATATCCAGTGCTTCACCGTTTATGTCTATCTATCTAGTTAAAAAGTTAGATAACTAGCAAGCTAAGTCTCTTCATATTAATTATCAATCCATCAATTAAGTAGAAACACACTCCATTAGCCACATGTAAGAAATAAATACTACAAGGAAAACTACACGAGAAAACTATTTGTTAATACTGAAACTGTCAACATAATGTCCTACCTTAAAGAAACAGGTTTATACCAAATCATAACATCTAAAATAGATCGCCTATATATAAAGCATACATTTACCCTAAAATTATGAAATTATATACGAAATATTTGTAGTTGAAGACATAAAGTTATGTGCAAAATGTTTAGTTTTTGCCATTAAATAACCCATAGAGGTTGATATACCCTTAAACTAAAATAACAAATCCAACTATATCTATCTTTCTCTTTGTACATTTTTTCATTCCGATATATATATATATATATATATATATATATATATATATATTTGTTCTTTGTCTGTAATTCTGTTTGTGTATATCTATCTATCTATCTACCACTCCCCAAATCTCTACCAATTTGCGTAGTAACAACTGTGATCAAACGTTATATATTAAAAAATAGTCCAAATCAAAATTAAGTTAATAATAGGCTAAGGACTTGCTGGTCTAGCCACGAAATAATAATAAGCTATAATACAGTGTAACCCGGATATTAGGTGAGTTGCCGGGGCCGGAGAAGAAGTCTCTTATATCCGGGTTTCTCTTATATCCGGGTTTGGCTTATTTTATATACATTAACACAGGCTATAATTTGGGACCAGAGAAAATCTCTCTTATATCCGGGTTTCTCTTATATCCGGGTTACACTGTATTAAAATGTATGATTGCGGTTGGTTATTTTCCAGTGTGATCCACTCGCTACTATTTTGATAAAACGCATTGTGCGAAAAACATATTTATGTCCAGTTGTATATTTGCAAAGGGGAATCTTTAAGATATACAAAATCTAGCATTTGGAGATTCACAGGGATAACCAAATCCAGAAATCACATAGTGAAGTTTAAAGGAAACAGTATTGAATAAATATCTGCCTCTACTGTCAGTCATTGTTTAAAATATTGAAAAGGCTGGAGGATGCAAAATTCCTCCGAAAAATCGTGAATATCCAAAAAGCAGCTAGAAATTGAAGTTGAGGTGCTGGGATATCGAGGAGACTTGCTGTCACTCATTTCTTAGTGACTTACTGATGTGAAAACTCAATGAGAGCCTAATAAATAATAATGAAAGATAACACACATACACGAATAAAAGTGATGCGAGATTAGATGAGGTCATGCAAGAATCTCTTGCAGAATAAAATATAATGGAAGGGATCCATTTATTTTGGGTCCTGTTCTTGCTCTTTTGCAATTTTTCAATCTTTGATCGTTCTTCCTTTTTATGTAGACAGAAATGGAATATGATATATTACAATACATGGGTTTTTCTACAAGACTCATTCTTGGACAAAAACTACGCAAATAGAAAAGAAAAAAATATGAATAAAAACATAAAAAGAAACAATAGAGGGTGACATCATTGAAAAGACTTCAGGCTTTTATCAGATAAGACCTTTTGAGCGCCAGGGAATTGATCACCGCTTGTTAAGACACGGACTGAGATAGAACGGCTTTAACGTGTCATGTCGACAGACATTTTAGATGTGTCATTGAGGAGGTGCTTTCTCTCAAATCTGAAGCTACGGATTTCTGTCTACTCATATTTATTAATTTTTTCTTAGTCCATCACACGGTAGAAATGGAAGACTGTGTTGCATTTTTTTTATTTTATTTAGGTTTAGTATCAATGTTTGTTTTTTCTTTCTATCCTAATGTGTGAAGGCCAAGATTGGAATAGATATAAAATAGTATTAGAATCATAGAAATGTACGGTGGAAAAAATGGAGAAAAGGCGTGGATTTAAAAAAGGACGTTATCTAAGTAAAGTCGATTTTTACTTAACAAATCACGTAAAGGAAACGTTAGTGATCATTGGCATTTAAAATGACACGTTTGATTTTTTACTGCATAAAGTCAATTTAGTTCCATGAATTGAAAGATCTTCATAATGGGAAAACGAACAACCGGAAGCGCATTATCAAAAACTTTTCACAATATATATATATATATATATATATATATATATATATATATATATATATATATATTCTGTCTGTTGTACGTAATAAAACGTTTGGGTGAATGAGGAAAAATTTGAGACCATATCTTTAGAAAGACTTAGGTGAAATTACTATAACTGAAACCCTTGTCTCTTTAACACGTAATGTAAGCGTTTCAATTTCAAAACAAATATATAAAATTTTAATAAATCTAATTCAATTTTGAATATTACACACATGGATGAACATTATGCACAGAGAAGTTCAGATCAATATTCAGTAAATAAATACGTGCCAAGTTGCTCACGACAGCCTCGTGTACACACACACACACACACACACACACACACACACACACACACACACACACACACACACACACACACACACACAAACCTAAATAAAATAATAGATTCTTAAAATTTATTAATCCGTGAGATTTTATCACTTACAACGTTATTTTTATTCACGTATCATACCTGAGTAGACGCTTCGTTTATTTATTAAACTCTTACCGGCCTGAATATTCGAGAGAACTTAAGATCAGAAACTGCATTCCCTTAGGGAAAACCTTAATTAGATCTAACTTTCTTTGATCTCTAGTCGGAGAGCGTGGCTGTCCAAGCAAATTATGAATAGTGCTTTAAAGGCAGATTTTTTTCTGACTCTTGTAATAGCCATATCATCTTAGTTTCGCAAGTTAACGTAAACAAAGCAATTTCAAAAGAAAGGGATGAATTTTTATTCATCAAACCAATAGATTTTTATTACTTAGGCGTTATTTTATTGGATGCTCGTGTTTGAGTAGACGTTCCGTTTATTTGTTAAGCAGTTTATTTATTTTCACATTCTTTCTTTTTATGTGCCGTGCCTTTTCAGAACGTACGCGATCATGACCGTCCACTTCCCCCTATCCCTTGTGGCTCTCAAATGGTTTTGTGTTTCTACAAACTCCCCCAGACCACCCTCAGCCATTCACCTGTTCAAGCCCACCACGAATGTCATGCGCTGCTTTGCCTTGTCTCTTTTCCCTCTATTCGTCCCGTGTGTATCAGATTCTCCAGGCCCTCCTTTTTCATCACGTGTCCCAAACATAAGGACCTGAATATGGAAGAGATCTTATTTCATGACCTCTCCGATTCGAACCTGCATTCCCCTACGGGAAACAATCATTAGATCTGAGGTGCCATTAAACAAATTTTTCTCTGACTCTCGAAATAGAAATATCTGCTCACTTTCGTATAGGATAGAAATGGATTTTTTTTTATTTATTAATCTGAAAAATTACTTACTGCTTTGAACATTCGACTACGAAGCACTTCGATCTGTGTCTAAAGGCACTATTCCTAATTTGCTTCACCATCGATACGCTGCGTAACCGTGAGGACAACGCACGTCAGATGTAATGATGGTTTCAACTAGGGGAACACAGGTTGGAATCTTGTCGGAGGTGACATCTTTGTTTTTAATAAGATTTCCCGAATATTCAGCCGGAAGACTAAAATTAATATTGTTTAACAAATAAATGGAGTGTCTACTCAAATAAGGGTATCCACTAAAAGTAATGATTAAGTAATATACCTATATATATATATATGTGTGTGTGTGTGTGTGTGTGTATGTGTGTGTGTGTACAGTTAGATTTACGTTAAGAATATTCGAACACAGTGGCGTTCCAAATGACGTGACGTCCGCATCTCGCGACGGACGCTACTTGTAAACAAACAGTTATTTCTGAAGAAAGATTGAAGTCAATCTGAAATATCAAATATATATAAAAATAAATAAATAAATACATTCATAAAAAAACATTATTATTTTTTTTTAATTTGCAACTTTCTCTCTCTCTCTCTCTCTCTCTCTCTCTCTATATATATAATTGAACATTGAAGTCAACACTCAGATGTGACAGGCTGTTTCGTGCTAGATGTAATTCTATGTGAATGCTCATATACATAAAACTAAACTAACTGGGTGCGATGGTTAAATTATCACCATTTTTGAAATTTGCGCATGCTATTTTTTTTAGGTCAGTTGGGTAGTGTCTTATAGAAAATGGCGCAATTCTCTCCGCCAGAAATTTGGAAACGGCATGCTGTACTGCTTGGCATTCGCTCCGTAAGCACCATTCCGAACATTTCAATGTGTTTGGATGTTAATCCGAGGACATTGCAGAGGATTCGATAACAGTTGATTGAATCTAAGTTATGGCAGCTCAAAAACTCACTATGAGCGTTCTGATAAGAAAAAAAAAACTTCCGAATTTGTTGGTGAGACCTGGGACTCAACATGGAGGCCTACATCAAGTGTATTGAGGATATAGTGTTTTCCTTAGACAAGAGTGTAGCTGTTGGATGTCACTATATCCAGCGACAAGAATCCTGTCCACAGAAAACTCAGTCATGGATTCAAAACTCAGTCTCTCCAGACTTACATTTTGGTCAAACTCTCCACCCCACCCCTTGATTATTAATAGTGGGTCGTAGTTGAGCGAGAGACCAACAAACCTTCTTGTAACACCAAAGATGAACTGAAAGCAGGTGTTAGGTAGTATTCATCAACTTAAACAAGGAGACCATCCAGGAGAGATGAAGGAGATTCCTAAGTCGCATGGAGGCCCTGGTTGAAGCCAATGGCGATTTAATTGAATAAATTTACTCTTTAGTATTTGAAGAAGTTTTTTTATTTAATTTTGGTAAACATATCTGTTAAAAATGCCAGTGTTATTTTTCATTTTTTCGTCCTTTTTTAGTTTAGACATCGCCCCCTATAAAGTTTATTATTAGGCCGTCTACATTTAAAACACAACAACCCACATAAACAAAATTACATTTCAAACCAATCATAACATATTAAAATGCTTTTAAATACATGGTTCTGTTGATAACATTTCTTTCTCTCACGTGGTCATCAACGACGTCGTATGACCCCATTACAAATTTACGACCTGGGTCTGCTATTCCGCGACCGTTATCGTCGCAGGGCAAAAATCTATGTAAACATAATAGGATGTCATCTTTTATGGTGAACATATCTGTTGTAATGTCTATATAACTACTTTGATGATGGCACATGTGATCGGAAAACTTAAATCAAGAAAAAGCATAATAAATTTTATATGCAATTGTTGGACAGTTTTTTTCATTATTTTCTCCCGAAACTAAAGCAACTATACGAAGCTTAAAACGGCTCATGGTCAAACATAATAGACATTCGTTGTCTGTTATCTTTAACAATATATGTTTGAACATTATTAGTGGATACTTGTATTTGAGTAGGCGCTACGTTTATATATTCTTATATATTATTTTCATTTTTGCGTGATTTACACCACTGATCGCCAAACGGTGGTGCATGCAAAATTTTTAATATTCCGCAGAAAAATTGAGTATTTCAATTTTTATGAATCTTCATATTTGCAATTTGTTTTATTTAATAATTACACTCTAACGTTGTTACCTTTAGTAGGTGCATTTCATATTAATAAAATAAAAACTTTTCTAATTATTATTATACAAATTTATTTGCTTTTTTTTTCTCCAAATTCATATTATTGTTCTGCCAAATTTAAAATTATACATTTAGTGGTCACATGAATTTCAAAATTTCGCTACCGCTGATTTAGACAATTTATCCATCGCACACAGGGTTATATATGCCAATTTTTTTCTAAAAAAGGCATACAAGTTAAATACCTCTCTCGAAATATAGTTTCTTTAGTAAGACTTCTCGACATAGGCCGGTTATTATTAATTTCACTGTTCAAGGAAATAAAAAGACAGGGATAGTAAAGAAAAAAAGTTTATATTAATAAAAACATACACACACACACGTGTGTGTGTGTGTGTGTTATATAGAATTGTTGTGCGTGTATATATATATATATATATATATATATATATATATATATATATATATATACACGAGTAAATATGCATATATATAAAGTATTCGTGTGTTTATAGGTGTGCTTGGAATCCTGCACGTGGGCTTTGTGCTCTTTTTGCCTCGTTATGCCGTTCACATTTGCGTGACACGAGCGGCCTTTTCTCAGCGTGTCAAACCGGCCAGGAATTTACCAAATGTGTTCCTTTTTTTCTTCAGCCGAGATAAAAAAAAAGCCCACACGTGTATTTTTGTGTAATTCTTTGAATTTTATACTTTTTATTTTACATTTGTTTCTCTGTGCCTTTCTGCGTCATTTTCCATATACGTTTTTATTATCCCATATATAAATAACATTTATACATCCATATATATATATATATATATATATATATGTGTGTGTGTGTGTGTGTGTGTGTGTTACCTTACGACGAATTTGCGACTTCAAGTTTCATGTTCAATAGTCTTCTACTTATAATGGTGATGAATTGTTTGTTTCGATCGTTAGTATTTTCAAAAATATATTATGGGGATGTATGTTGTTGAATAATTATACATATAGAAATATAGTGAGCAACGAGTAAGAGAAATGTAGTACGGCTTTTGCCTGCACCGTTTGTGAAAAAATTAACTTTTTAAAAGGTCATTTTTTTTCAATTTTTTTTGTCATGAGCACAGTTCTTGAAGTTTTGAGATTAGATTTTATATGATACTACATCAGTTTTTGTTAAGCATTTCACCCCAAACAGATCGGTATGGCACTAGCACACAAGGTGTTGCAGAGAGTATGAGAAAGGAGGAATGTTTGAGGAAAGGATAAAGAGAATGATCAAGATGAAGGCATCAGAAGATACCGATTGACATTACACTTGAATATTTGAGGATTATAGCTATATATTTAAGAAAATAAATATTAATATGTTTCACTCTCTGCTATTGCAAGAGAAGAAGCTGTTGGAGTAGAAGAGGTGTTTATATTTAACTGTTTCGACAGTGAAAGGATGGCAGCGATATGCCTAACTTGTAGCACGCTTAAATTCATCCAGTTGTGGTACCAGTGAAAGTAGCTCGTTAGAGAAGTTACCATGAAAATATTTGTAGAAAAGACAGAGGGAAGCCACATCACGTATGCGAGAAAGTGACTAGTGTCGAGATGCCAGGTCAGGACCTATCACATTGCATATCGGTCTTTGGATTTTGTTGAGAACCTCGATATGAAAAGCGGGAGTAGCAGACCATATATGGCAACAATAGTTCCACAATTTTTAAATGTGCGGAAATAAATTTGTTACGAATAGTTGTTATATTTAAAACTAAAATAAAAAGTAACCATGAAAATGAAATAAATTTCTAATTTTAATTTAATATTTTTTTTGCATAAATTTAATCATTTTTGGTTGAATATTAACCGATATTCTCACCCATGTTTTTCTTCATTCTTAATTTTAAAAGAATTTCAAATATTATTTATCATTTCGAATTCATTTTGATATGTCCTGGTATTTCTTTACATGATTTATATGAAATGCTAAAATATATAAAAAAAAAATGCAGGTGCAAGTCTGAAAATTTTGAACGTTTCTACTTTTGCCCTGGTCGTTTTAAAACTCTACGTTATTTAAACAAATTACTTCTGTCAGGTTGAAACATAAGAATACGAAACTTCCTGTAGGACATATAAACATGACCTATTTATGGTGTTACCGATAATAAAAAATATGCAGATGAAAAGACTAATCCTGGGCAGATGGAATATGATTTATAGCTCGTTGTTTTTCCTCAAACTTATTTGAATTTAACTTTTTAGGATTACATATTTTTGATTTTATTATATTATTCTTGGCATATGTATTCATTTTTTTTAATTAATTTTATTTCTTTATGGACTTTATATTTTAGCAAGTCATTATCAGTTAGTATTTGTTTTAAGCTCTTAATTTCTTTATGAAAGAGCGACACAGAAGAAGAAAATAAATGAGTTCAATTATTCAAAGTCTTTACAGTATCAATCCTGTAGCAGTGTGGTAGTTAATGAAGCAATATTTTATTGATATTTAGTTCATATTTAAAGCGGAGAAAGGAAAAGTAATGGGACTGGTCGCGATTCTAAAGCTTCAGAATTTTGGCTGGCCCCACAGTTGCCCCCAGCCCCATACTTTTCCTAAGCTTCAAATGTTTTTAAAACTGATCAGTCTCTGATTTTGATAAGACTTGATCTACAGTATTTTTCCCTCTGCATTTTTTTTTTCATCTCGCTTTTCTTATTACATTCAAATCTGCGAAGATCAGGCAAAATAAGAACACATAGAGACCAGTTTAGCGGCGAGGATATCACTGACTACGTTTAATACAAACGTATTTCTAGTTTAGAGATACCAAAATAAAACTCCGATAACCAAACCCATCCGCTACAAATTATCCGGTTACCGTCTATACCCCGAATTCAATCAATCAAGCTTACATTTTTTGAGCTAATAGTAGGGTAAATTGATTCTGCTCTTTAAGAAGTAAATTTATTTAAATTTTGATATTCAATAAATTATATTAACTTTGTATGTTAACTTGGGTTTTTTGTCAATCCAGTTGCTTTATTTGATTTTTTTTCTCAGGGTCATGGAGAAATTATATTATTTAAATTATTTCCTTATTTCACAGTAGCTTCTTGATCGTATTGCCGGAGTTTGCCGAAAACATAGATTAATTTTTTAATTGATTTTTGTACGCCTCTTGTGCCCACAACATTTTCATTGATTTCGATGCATTATTTTATTTTCGCATTTATTTTATTCTTGCATTTATTTTTTGTGCTTCGAAACAGTTTTGTAGCGGAAAAAATCAGAGCAGACAAATTAGTTACATTGTTCTGACAATATTGACATTAGTATTAACCCTTTGATTTTGTTTTGAAGTTAACCTCTCTTTGGGTCCAACAGCTTCAGAGTATAAAACGTTAAATTTAGTGGATTCATTTTTTAATCAGTGGAATTAATGTTAACGATCGTTGTGATCGAAAGTCTTACAAGAGTAAAAGTGTCACCCGAAAAGTTCTCAGCGTCATTTTTCTTTCTTAATAGGATTCTCGATGTTTTTGAATGATAATTTCGTAAAACATGTATTTTATGAATACTGTTTCTTTTCTATTCTTTCTCATTTTTAAGTTTTAAAATTTTGGTGTGTTCCCTTAAAGAATAGTTTGATGTCTATAATTGTAATTGTTGAAGTTTTCACTCTCCACAACAATTAGAATCTCCGGGAAGGAACGCGGTCACAGCCACAACCTATTAGTTGTTGCTGTTTTGAATACTTCAGCAATAATATTTTGAGAGGTGGAATTCTTATCCATTATTCCGGACAGTCTCGAATTCAGAGTTTCCTATCAAGACTAGAAAGTCTAGTCTGCATTACTATATAACCGGTGGTTCCCAAACGGTGCGATGCGCCTAATAAATGCGGTGGATGAGGATAGCAGGTGAGGCGGAGTAATTGAAAGACAATCAAAGATTTAGAAACAGTTGCAAGACATTCATTGGCCAAAAATGCATGTTTTCAAAATTGAAAATATTATTATGGATTATTTTTAATTGTTTGCATGAGTGCCAGTAAAATTGCTTATAAATAATTATTGACCGATTTTACCATTATGTTGTTTTTTTTCTTATATCAAGTATTAAGAATAGAGTAACTAGGGTCTGCAAATTGAAGGAGAGAGTTATCAATGATAATGTTCTGTCGTCGAATCCGTGGTTATCTCCTTTTAACACTCGCTCAATTTCTTTATTTTATTTTGAAATGTACTTTTTATCAAAGAAAATTTAATGAGGCGCGAGCAAATTTTGATTCCGAAAACGAGGCTCCTCCCACCACCAAAAACAAAAAAAAAGGGGGAAGCACTGATATAACCGTACATGATGGTGCGGGGAGACATGTATGATATTCTTTTGAAGAGTATTTACGCCATTGTAGATGCAACAAACTCTTCATGAATTTGAACTCGAGACGCTGATGCCACATTCGAAGCCCATAACCCCTAGGCAGATATCGCTACGCATGCACCTCATTCATGTTTAATATGACAGAAATGTTGCTTTATCACTAACTCTTAATGTAGTTTTCTTCATTAAGGTAGCAGTGTTATGTGTCATGTATTTCTGAACGTTCTATTTTTATGTATGTCAGTAATTAATAACTACTGGAGCATAAATTATGAATAGAGATTATCTAAGTGTGACTATATCCATTAGCACTTGAAGTGAAATGCTTTTGCCAGATTAACTCTCTTGATCTCATGCAAACCCGTTAAATGGTGAACAATTGAATGTAGAAATACTAAGTCACAGGCAAATAAACTATATTATATGTTTTAAAAAGATGTTGCAGTATGTCAGGGCAGTAACATTTATTAATAAGTGAATGAGATCATTTGCAGGATTGATTCTTATGTTAGGGATGACTCTAAAGATAATACAGACTGGTACCTACAAAGCGGATAGCTGAAACCGTGGATAATATCGACTCTATGCATGTTATATATTCTTTTTCTTTTATATACTTCGTATAGAGTTTTATATATTAAATGTAATAAGTGATGAGTAGAAATAACTATTACTGAAAACAGTTATAACAATTCACAGTAATGAAATACAGGCTGCGATTGGTAAATTGTCGCAAATTTATATTTCACTTTCGACTTTATGCGTTTCTTTTTAATGCTATCCACTGCCCAATATGGTAAGGATTAGGTGGGCACCCTCTGTTAGAAAAAGAGAACCATGACGCAATTCAGAAATTTGAAAACGGCATGCCGTAGTGCTTGGCGTTCACTCTACATTCAACAATATCAGTTGATAAGACACCAGAAGTGTTGAAACGAAATGGCTATTTTTGTAGCGATTTTATTCCAAATATGTTATAATTTTCGAATAAATAATTATATTTACGCTACTCTGTATTGAGCACTCTTTTAAGAATATTATTTGTTGGTTATTGAATTTATTCCGTAATCCTATACTTAAGTATATATATATATAAAAATAAATATATATATATATATATATATAATAAAAATGATGCCATGAAAAATTTCAAATAATGAGTGTTCTGATATATTCTTTTTTATTATCTGAAAATTATTCATTATTCTTAATCTTTTTTTTTTTCATTTAATGATTTTTTTTTGATACAGGATGAAGAAGAAGAAGAAGAAGAAGAAGAAGAAGAAGAAAAAGAAGAAGAAGAAGAAGAAGAAGTAGAAAGAAGAAGAAACAAACAAACAAAAAACCAGGAGCTGTCGAGATTTGAAAATTAATTACATTCTAATCAATACATGAAATTAAAGCTCGCTACATATTTGTAGAGGTCAATAAGTACGTTGCTACCTAATGTGACACAAGGCCGAGGTTTAAAGTAAGAGAAACGGAGATTATATGTGACACAAGGCCGAAAATATGGAGCATATTTGAATTCATATTTAATTGAATCTAAAATTCAATATACCACGTCATAAATTATCTTGTAGAGTTCAATAACTTGCTTTTATGGCACATCAATATTGTAATGTTAGTTCGCTGCGACCTGCTCCCTTGCAAAGCTATTGAATATTCAGTTTTCTTCGCTGATATTGTGCCTTCTGAATATGAAAGATATATTTATTTAGTATATATTCGAGTATCGTTATATTGAAACATTAACTGTAGCCTGCGTGATATAATTGGTTCAATGATATGATGAAGACTATACTAGGTTTTATTTTTTACTAGAATTTATGTGGAGACTCCAGAATAAGATTGTCTTCAATTTCAAGTTTTGTTAGTACACAAAAGAAACATTACAAACAATGACACAAAACATCTACACGATTTTAAGGATAAGTTCATTTTTGCAAGAATTAGGTACAGAATCAAGAGACTGGGTCCCTCCTCAGATTTCTCTGCTCTTTAGAGAACTGAGAAAACCAGAATCTTCTGACTTCAATGCCAGACAATCCTAAGCTTACAGATTCATTCCATCGGTATTTCTTTGACGAAAAAAGCAACTCTGCGAGAGCAAAATTTTCAGGAATCAGCCATTATTCTCGTGCTTATAAAGCAAATCCAAATCCTTCATGGCTGTCATTGTTTCGTGAAGTTCTATTATTAATATGTCCTTATATTGTCATTGCATCAGTCAAAATCTAATGGTTAATTATATTCTCTTTCTTCAAAAGTGTCATGAACGAAACTCCCGTTAAAATATGAATAAAACCGGAGATGTGATGCATGAATAAAAATGTTGCTTCTTCGCGAGGAATATGAATTGCACGTGCTCTTGCCTATATATATATAATCTCCGGAAAAAAAAGAATTCTTCTTTATATTATATATATATATATATATATATATATATATATATATATATATATATTTTTCTTATTTAATGAGAGAAATAAATATAATTCATAGATAGATAGATAACACATACACATTTATATATAATAAATTAATTGAAAAAAAATATTTTAAATCAATTAATTTATAATATTAATTTTTCTGTAAATTTACATTGAGCACTATTTTTAAAAAAAATATAAATAAGAATTCCAAATTATATATCTTAGTGTTCTTTTTTTATATATATATATATATATATTATATATATTATATATATATATATATATATATATTTTATTTTAGTTCCAAAAAAACAATCTCATTAGGCGTTCATTGTGTGTTAATACACCAACATTATTCAATTTGTGCAGAGTTATTCACATATTTTTCATGTGATATCCTAAATGAAAATCTATCTATATCTCTATATATATATACATATATATATATTTAAGAAAGTGTTGTCTGCTTTCATCTGTTTTCTCGATGTAAATCTCTCTCTCCTCTCTCTCTCTCTATCTCTCTTTTTTTTTTCCAATATATATATATATATATATATAAATATATAAGAGAGAGAGAGAGACATTTCTTAGAGGCATACAGACAAACAGACAGACAGAATAAGCTCTTACGTTCCAAATATATTTATAACAACAAAATATATCAACAGATTCAGAGATGTAGAGTAATTTAAAAAATATTACTTTTCCAGATAATCTTCAACATGCTATGCAGGGTCTGGTGTAAAGAAATTTGTCAAACAATTCGCCTAAATGCTGCTCAAAGGCATTACTCGAAGGTTAACGGTGCTCATATCTACTGTTTGGTCCCATAAAACATTCAACAATTTTCGATGAATAGGTGCATTTTTATGATCATAGCAGAATTCAGTGACACATTACAGATTCTTATTTCTTTTCATGCTAGTTGTTACTTTAGCTGACTGTCACTTTGCATTTATTAACGAGAAAGATCAAATATGTGTTATTGGCAAGCTTTTTAAATATCTTCTGATATATCAAAAACATCATCCTCTAGCCTCGTAGCTTAGCGTATTAGGGGTAATTAATTTCTGATTGATATTCACTCATACTCTCTCTCTCTCTCTAACTGTTCTCTCTCTCTCTCTCTCTATATTATATATATATATATATATATATATATATATATAGTTATTTTAAAACTAAAAAAAATCCGTATGGGTAAAAACCAGGAGGATAAAATCCAGAGAGCTCAATGTAAATCCAGAGCAAATAATTTGAATAAAAAACAGACCACTTTTAAGGTTCCATGTAATAAATTATTTCACCACAGCCCTTTTAAAGGACTGCGGATCATCAGACTTACTTCCAAACAAAAAAAAAAAAAAATGAAATTTTTTTGAAACCGTTTTTAAACAAATTTAAATGCAAAAAAAAGAATTTTTACAAAATTAAATTAAAAAATTATCAAAAATGATAATGAGTTCAATAAAGATATTTTACATTTTAACTAACTCAACATGTCTTCTCAATCTGTTTTTAAATTTTATAATTTTAAATTTTATATATATATATATATATATATATATATATATATATATATATATATAAAATATAGTGTGTGTATTTGTGTTTTTGTTGTTTGAATGTTTTTGAAAAGAATTAGAGGATCTTTTTAAATTAAATACCGGTTCTAATTTGATTAAAACGATATTTGTCAGAAGTACTAATTTATTTTAAACGATAGGATACCACAAAACTCAGAAGAAAATTGGAGTATCCAATGAAGTCTCTTTACTCATAAACTTTAATTTAAAATCAATACTTGGGCACAAGTTGGAAACAAAAAAATGTCGCAAAATTTCTCTTTTCGTGGGTGGGTTCAGGAATATAATTATCTTATTTTTCAGGATGTTAATAAATATTTATGGAAAGACTTCATTTCATGTCAGCACAGCAAAAAAGATGTTTCAGCAGAGTTAATATCAATCCTACTGCGTCCTGGGTACATCCAACAGAAAGGCCTCTGTTTAGGGGGTTGTGAGGAACGTGGAACCATCTCTTAATTGCTGGTGTTCCCAGGTAGCTGCTATGGGAAAATAGTTAACCCTCAAACTGAGGTCAAAGCACTATGAAAGTGTAAAAATAGGTTTTAATACAAGCAATACATTTTTGTAAAAAATGATTACCAGCAATACATTATTGCCAGCAATACATTCTTGGAAAAATATATTGCCAACTATACATTTTTGGAAAAAGAAAATATATCAGCAATATATCTTTTAAAAAATATTACCAATATCTATCTATATTTCTGAGATGAGGTATTATGTACATTATTTACATTATTCGGACTTGAGGACACTGGATAAAGGCGTTGGTTAGATCCAGTGACAGGACCAAAAGAGTGTGAGTTCAATACCCAGTTAAGGCAGTGGAGAACTTGGAGATGGGAATTAACAGGAGATAACTGATAACTGACATCATTAAACATAAACAGTCTACCCCAGTGAGTGAAATAAAGGGTTCAGTTCAACCACTTGAAGAAAGCTGGAGCGTACACCGGCTGAAACGTTGTAATAAATATGGCGACAAAGATGCGGACAATAGAAATATTGCCAGCAATAAAAATCTTGTCGGCATTAAAAACCATTGAGGTGGTGATATGCCGTAAAACAAAACAAAACAAATCAATCAATCTGAGAGGGAACGGAAATAAACTGACCATTGTGATAGACTCTAATGTAGCATTCCAGCTGCTGTGAATGAGTTTAACAGATACGCGGCTGATTATCTCATTACAGTTGGTGGGAATTTACAGAGTGTATGAACTATTTACCATCAATTCAAGTGTACAAACCCCTAAACACACAATGAAAAGATTGATTCATTTGATTTCAACATCTTCTCAAATCTTTGTGGATTATTTAAAGATAAAACATATTTTTGAATTGTAAGAGTAATTCTTTTTTTGCCATCGCATACTGCAGTAGCAATTATTTTGAGATTAACTATGGCCTCGGAGGAAGGGAATCACTATGGAAAGCAAACGAAAAGCTATTAAGGAAATCGGATGTCTGATAATGACAAATGACAAGAATATATGTATACAAGAACAATATTTATTATATATTTTATTGAACATGGCTTTACTGTAAAAATTCCTTCAAATTCTAGAAAGAGAGATTACCAATGGTCAGGAATTAACTGAAACATAACTGAGAGAATAGAACTAAATTATGTAAATTAGATAACAGTTTATTACGAAAATATAAAGAGTTTCACAACAGAAATGCATCAGGAATCAAGGAAAATGAATTGTCAATGGTCAAGAATGAAAACAAACTTACTTATATGCAGAATTGATACATCATTATATCGAAATTTTGACGCAACTAAATAAACAGCGGAGCATGTAAAATTCATCTATGTTTTCCGTTTTGCTTGTTAAACAATTTCTCTCACATTAATCTATATTTTTTTTATATATATATATATATATATATATATATATATATATATATATATATTGTGTGTATTTATATATTTTTCATTCATACATGTTTCATTAAATAATATAGACAAGTGTTGTCTATTTATTGTATGTAAATTCTTTTCATAACTCCGGAAAAGTTTAATAACATTATCATTAAACGAAGAAAGAAAATCACAATATTGATACATATTTTATTAATCCAATCTAAGCTTTTGGCTTACATAAGCCATTATCAAAGATGACAATTACAGTACAATATATTAAGCAATACACGGACAAGAAAGTGATGACAGTCTGTTTCTGTTTACATGGATGATTTCCAAGCAACGATAAACACGTGCATATAAGACGCTGGAAGGTAAAATCGCACCGCAGCTCATGATGTCACACATGACCATGCGAGAGTGATTTCGAGAAATATTAAGTATGGGAAGCCGTTGGTATAAACCAATGGCTTCTGTTACCAATTATAGACATTTAAGAATATTTATAGAGATGCCATATTTGATTTTGTTTAGGTTGGGTTTCAACTGTTTTATGTATATAGCTTCAAGAATTTTTAGTTTTTGTTTATTGTTTTCATGTTTAAGTATAATTGTGTTTTCGACAAGGATTTTACGGAATTGTGTATGCGGCCAGGCATGTTGTTTTAAATGCCTAAAAATGTTTGAGTTTTCATTCAAATGTAGTGTCAAGTGTCGTGAAAGCGAGTTTGTGGTGTGACCAACATAAATATTATTTAATTCGTTGGAGATACAATCTCCCAAAAGACACTTGAATTTGTAAACTAAGTTGGTTGTTTTCAAATCGCTAACCAGGGGAGAAGATTCATTGCTAATAATTGAGTTGAATATACTAGATTTAGTGTAGTATATGATTAACTTAATTTTTTTGCTAGGATCTGTTGTAGATATATTAGTATTTAATAATTTTTTGTATATTTCAGTTTTGTTTATAATTAGTATGCATTTGATTACGATATAGGAAATGAATATGTTTGAGATTAGTAGAAGCAGTATTATGTACTATTTGCTTAGTATCGAGATTTCTAAGAAAGCATCTTATTTGTTCATTAACTATATAGTTTGGAAAGCTATTATTAATAAGTGTTTGTTTTATATTTTTTAGTTCACTGTAAAAATCTGTTTTGTGGATGAATTAGTTGCTGCATGTTTTGTGGATGAATTAGTTTCTACATGTCGAACCTCGAAAATAAGATATTTACAGACTTTAAAAAAAACATCCATCTACCTAAGATACGTTGATGATATTCTTATATTAGTTAAAAATACAGATGAAATACTTCAACTTCAAAAACCTTTCCAAAATAATTCTGCCCTTACATTCACGTATGAACTCAATACTGCTAATAAAATTCCCTTCCTTGACATATTGATAAACACAAATAACAACAAATTTACTATTTCGCCATACAAAAACCTACAGCATGAATTCATGTACACTTAACTACAAAAGCGAATGCCCATATTACTACAAAATAGGAATTATAAAAAATCTAATAGATCGCGCAGAAACTAATCAAACATATATCATCAATCAAAAACAGTTAAAATTTTTAAAATGTGCCCATAAACTCGATACGCTTTTTAAAAAAGAGTAATCTATAAAATCGCATTCAGTTTCATTGAATGATTGAATACTTGACTGGAATCCTTGATGTACTGGTATTAAATAGTCCTTATTTATTCGGCTGATAATGACGGCCTTCAGAGTAGCTATGCTTTTGTAAGGATGTTGATTAGTCGCCCTTTCAAGCCAGGCTGGAATGTTGCTGTACACGGGATTTCAATCTGGCGAGTTTGGAGTTCACAAGTTTAGTATGACAATGATAGTTAAAAATTGTCTGATATTAGTTTTTCGGTTTTGTGATAAGAAAATAACGTAAGGCTTGATACTACGTTTTTCATCCATCTATGGCTTAACAACTGTCTTCAGCACTCCATGACTTATAAAGCAACATGAAACCAGATGTTAACCTCTACTCCAGTTTTTGTGTACAAAAGATCTTGCAACATTTAGAATGTCAACCATTTTCAATCGCTTGTTTAGCATATATTGCAACAATGAGTGATATTTTTTTTAATTTCTTGTGTTATTTTTTATCAGCCGTGGAGATTCGAAAAAATAACTTAATTAGTGATTAATACACTGATATCTGAGTGCCCTCAAATGCAACTGCCCTATATATATATATATATATATATATATATATATATATGTGTGTGTGTGTGTGTGTGTGTGTGTGTGTGTGTGTGATCATTGGAAAATTATACGTTCCGTACGTTCTCCTAATACTCTTAGAGATATAAAATGAATGTTTAGAAGAAAAGTTTGAAATAATGCAATACAATATTCAAAGCCTTCTATTGAATCAGAGGAATGAATCAGTTTTAAAATGTCGAAATAAAAACAAATTCAAATTTCTATAATATAGGTGTTAACTTAATCATTTACTATATTTCCATAATGTTCACTCCCATTTAACTCTTCAAATGTCGACATTATAACTAATTCTAATTTTCTATATTTTATTTCCCCTCTCTATAACATCTTTTCACTGTATTAATTATAATCTATAAACGTGCCCCTACTTCAAAATCACCCTAGCTCTCTTACCATTAACCCCTTACATCCTTTTATCTATATTTTTTAAATTTACTTTTAGACCACATTTTATTCTTTTTTGTTTAATTTTAAATTAATATTTCATTCTTCATATAATCCCAAATTAATGTCATAAGGTTAATATCTGGGTTTAATTTTATAAAAATTCTTACCTTTACGACAGATACCTTCCAACCTCCTCTGACTCCTGTGTCGTGCATTTCTTCTGACTGAAATATTGAAATTGCTAATACTGTATTAGTTTTTCAATTGGTTGATTTTTTAGCTTTGACAGTTAAATTACATTTCCCGCCCCTCCTTCATTTTATAGACATAAATTTAGTACACACCGAAGTTGATAAAACAGACGAAAGATATCTTCGTCTGCCGAAATAAACTATTTACCATATGAGTTAATTTTGAATTCTATTTTATATATATTTATATATATATATATATATATATATATATATATATATATATATATATATATATATATATATATATATATATAATTTTTTTCAATGATGTATGTTTCATTAAATAATATAGATAAGTTTTTGTCTATTTATTTTAAATAAGTTCATTTTATATTGTCTGATAAAGCCAATAGCATTATCATTGAAAGACGAAATGAAATCACCATATTGATATATGTTTTAATCGTATCTAAGCTATCGGCTCACATAAAGCCATTATCAAAGATGACAATTACATTTCAATATATCAAACAATCCACGAAGGAAACAATAATGATAGTCTATTTTTGTTGCATGAAGAATTTCAAAGTTTCCGCGTCTCGTATACACGAGTTTGTCGTTGTTTTGAAATGTTATTAAGCTTATCAGACAATATGAAAGGAACTTACTTAAAATAAATAGAAAAAAAAAACTTGTCTATATTAATTAATGAAACAGGCATCAATATATATATATATATATATATATATATATTATATATGTATACTGCTAATATTTTATACCTAGCTAACATTCATTACGGTAACGATGTCTAATTTTCTTTTGTTTCTACTGAGACCCCTTTGGAAATTACGTTTTTAGCATCACCGAATGACTTTAGGAAATGTAAGAAACATAAACATCACTCTTCTTTCCAAACATTACTGGCAATTAAAGAATGATTGTGGTATACCTATTATTACGTGGGATATTGTAGTAAAAGCCAATTCTTTTAATGGAAATGGTGATAGATGTAATTTATACCTTACTTAAAAATTAAAACACTGAAATAACTCTTGCATATTAGACAAGAGGAATGAATTGATGGACATATGTAGGCATAAAAATAAATATCTTTTGAAATAAGTTGATCCGCATTAATTTTCAATGTAAATTAAAACATTTCTCTTTCTTAGGTTTTAACTAAAATTTTATAAAAAAATTGCAAAATACCTTAGTAATTTCACTTTATGCTCAATGTAAAATTAATATTCACTGCTTTAAAATTAAAAAAAGTTCTTTTCATATAGAATAGAAATCTTGTTTATTTTAAAAGCAAAATATCATTTTAAATTTTAAAAAAATCTGTAATCCCCGTTTTATATGGACTATGCTAACATTGCGTTCATCAGATAGTTTTATTAAAATTTAAATTACGTAACAGTCAGTCTTCACTTATCCCCTGAAGGTTGTGTGCAACCGGTGAGTGATAATAGGTGATTGATATATATAATATATTTATATATATATATATATATATATATATATATATATATATATATATATATATATATATATATATATATATATATATATTTCTGATTTTTAGTTGTTTAAAAATTAGACTAGTCTGTTTAAAAAATGAGTAAACAAACCGTAGCAATCGAGAACTGAAAAGATATGAAATTCTTATCTCTCCATGAAATTAAGTCTGTCGACATATTTTAACGTTTAACGTGTTACTTTCTAATTTTTGACAAGCAATAAATTAATCTTGCAATGGGCGTTCGCTATTACTTGCCATCTTGAAAATCTGTTGAATAACCAGATTAGCCATTGTTATCGTGTCTTTTTCGATATGACGTTGTAAACCGCATCTAATGATGTTCATGTCATGAAACCATTTCACTGGAAATAAAGAAAATACTAAGAAATTGCTAGAGAATAAAAATTTGATTCAATATCAGTCACGTCCCATTTAAAATTTATTGATTTTAATTGCATTAAAATATGAAAAAGAGGAAATTATCCCGTAATTAAGCAAATTTCAACTACATATACAGGTTATTTTTTAGATTTTATAGTACAAGTAATCCTTAATGGCTAGGTGTATAGAGTGAAATTTATTTTTCAAAATTCTCACTAAAATATTTTTGTAATAATTTGTGGAAATGCTCATGTTAAAATAGTAAATTAAAAGAAATGAAATGTTTAATGATATTTATACAAAATAATTTTATGTTTATTCTCTAAAGAAAGGATTCCTGTAAAAGAACAAGAAAATGCACAATGAAATTATCATTATTTCATGGGTATAGTTATGTTATGTTCACAATTATTCAGCTTTTTACTACAAGTATTGAGAGACAAAGGTGTTTTAACTGACCAGATAGGTAAGCTTTGCAGTTAAAATACCGACAATTATATTTCAAACGTTTCTACAAAAAAGCCGAAATGGCGTATATAATATGAAGTGCGCTCTGAAAACCAGAAACCTGTTTTTTTTATTCCAAGCTCTACAAGTTGTTCTCCTCAGATTTCAAATTACTGATATTTTGACCATTGAGTAGATGTATTGATTAACAGTAAAATATAGAGGCATTAAAACTGATTGATAATGAAAAACAAAGCCGATGGGCAGGTAGATGAATAACTGATTATACGAACAGAATATTCATTTGAAATTTTAACTTTTAATCTAGTGTGATATGGTTAATTTTCCTCATTGAACATAGACAATGGAAGAGGTTTTGTTAAAAATATTTATCTTGTAAAGTAAATGTATTCTTTTCATCATTAGACTTCTTGATGCACCAACATTTATGTCTTTGTTTCTTTCGATTACACTTTAAGCAAGTCAAAATATAGAGATAAATAACAAAGAGACAGACAATCAGGACAGAAAATTACCTTTATAATTGTTAAAAATATCTCTACCAGTATAACATTGCATATTCTTCTCAAAGATGATCCACAATTCTTGACTGTATTCCGTACATCTGACGTTCCCTTACGGCCAAATAGCAATTAATTGCATGCTTACTGATTCTGTCTTACCTGAACGAAAATAATATGATTGAGAAGATGACGATGGTGAAATTTATGTGGGCTGGAGTACGATCAACTATAAAAAAATTGTCCATGCCACTCACCGATGTTATTTTCCTTTTCTACACTGGATCCCTTCATTTGGAATAAAAGGCCTGTTAAACTCTCGAAATAATTTCCCGTTCAACGTGACGCGCATGTCTTCATGGCTGAGTTATTGGTGAGCTCTGGAACGAAATGTCAACGCAAAGACGATGATCACAATGAAAGAAGGGAAGTGAACACGAACAGAGAAAAGAAATGTCTTGTCGACATCTGTGACAGATGTGGCGAATGAGAAAGACATGTTTGTCGCCCTGAGCGCTAATCAGCGATGCGCAGTCCGGTGATAGTGATGAGCTTGAGACAGTTTTATGGGATCTATCGGAAGGAATACAAACTTTCGGACCGACTTTAATAGCTCATCTTCTCATACATACAAAAATACACTGACAATTATATTTTTGACATGCTTGACGCTTTGTTAACAGATAATTTGAATAAAATAATTAATATATACAATCATTTTCTCAGTAACTTTTATATCCCTTTCTGAAATCATTTTCAATACATTTCTATATTAAATGTTTATGTAGTGGTAACATAATAGCATTATTCAGTCAGTAACACATGAATTACTTCCTTACCACTGACAATCCATTTCTTTGTTCTTAAATTAATTTCTATTGTAAAACTCTTACAATGTATTTTTATATTAAAATACTTTTACAGAATATTAATATAGAAAATATTTATCTGTATGGCTCGCATTAATTCATTCCTTTTGTTTTCTAATCTTAAATATAAAACATAAAAAATGGATGACAGAACTATGTCAAAGAATTTTAAATAAGTAAAAATAAAATACGGTACATAAATAAAATTTATTTTCCTAACTTCAGAGATAGATTGTGCAGAAATATCGAGACCTAAGCGACAAAATGGTAATGAACAAGTTAGACATAAATTAGAAAAACTTAAACCATATCGATATACATTGGATTCAAATGGAATCAGCGCCAAAAACATTTGTGATTATTTTTCACCTTTCTTTGCCTTTTCATACATTCGTCCTTGTCTTTACATATTCATTTAAAGTGAATGAAAATTCAGATTCTTTTTTTTTAAATAAATCCGATAGAAAATATCATGGATTGCATAAAATGCTAGTAATCACGGGAAAGACACTGAAGTGGTATCATGGGAAGACGTACCAAACGGGGGGTGAGTTATCATGAGAAGGGAGACAGAAAAGTTATCATATGAAGAAATACTGAAGAGACATCAGGGGAAAAAGTACGAAAGAGGTACTATGAGTAGAGTTACCGAAGAGATATTACATGGAGAGGTACCAAAGAGGTACTACGAGGAGAAGTACTGAAAAGGTTTCATGGGAAGAGATATCGAAAAGGTGTCATGGGTATAAGTAGCGAGGAAGTACTGTGTGTAGAGGTACAGAAGAGGTACTACGAGGAGAGGCACTGAAGAGGTATAAGGGGAGGTGATACAGAAAGGATATGACGGTGAGAGGTACAAAATTAGGTATTCTAGACGGAAGTGAACGAAAGGATTCGCCTGATGGAATTATTAGCCACATCTCCATGACCAATTTGGAGGTTTTCTTTTGTATTTGCAACTGGAGACGGATGGACTACGCCAGGTCCATTTGTTTAATTCATGTAACACATGAATGAATAATTCTCCGGACTTCAACCCAGATATATAGTCAGGTGACCTGATCATGATCATGATGATGTTGATGATTATATAATTTCCTCTGTAGTTGTAGATAATAAAAAGAAATAATTTTGATGTCAATTATTCTGGTTTATCTAGTATTTGTGCATAGTTAAACTTAGTAAAGACGAAAGATTTGGTTGAATTTTTGAGCAAAGCTTCACCTTACCTGGTGCAAGAATTCATTCTTAGTTTAATTTCTTATGTGCACTCATTACTATACTCAGCTAATCTTAGAATTATGCAAAATTATGAAACTTTTTCGTCAGGAAAAAGTTTTCTAAAACAAAATATCCTCATGAGTCCCACATCTATAGAAAACAAAGTGCTAATGATGCTATAACACTGACGAAATATGTCACTTGGCTTTATAAAATACTGATTGATTAAACATTTTCAATGTTAAATAAGGACCAACCGTTTTTTTTATTTAAAGTCTAAGAATAATTTGTCTAACTGCCAATTGCAATATTCTCTATCATACATTGTGAGTTAATAACGTGTTATCAGAAAAGAGAATTAGGATACAGGAATAAAGGGATTTCGTAACGCCATTAATGCTGACGGAATATGAAAAGATTTCTGAAATTCGATCACGCTTACTCAATTCATTTTTTACTACCGATATCCATTATAAAGAGTCAAATCTCAACTCTTATGCTATCGGTGAAATAACAGGGTAAGGCTGGGCTATCTAAACTTGTGAGATAACCACTCTATGAGAAAAATTAGAATGAATTCAAACCCGTGTAGACGGTAACGAGAAACCAGTTTTACACACTTTCCCAATAAACCCCAGCAATTTAGAGATTCTTAAAAAGAAATGAACCTCTTTCGAACCATGATTGCCAATGATCTGAATTGACATGGCATTAAAAATAATCTTTTATGATAAATGTATTACGGTCTACTAATATTCATAGTCATAATTCTGTTACTAAAAAAGGGAACGGTGAAAAATGGAGAAGAGCATACATTAAAATACTTATTCGTAAACAAAATAAAAAATAGCTATTGGGTGGCATTTAAGCTGACTACTGCAGAGGGCTCTTGAAAATGCCTTCATCAAAACAGGTGAGTAGATGCGATAGTCAAGAATAAACTACTGAAAAACAACTCAAAATTGGTCGTTGCATTTAAGTATTGCATTAATATTTATACTTACCTTTTAAAAGTTCAACAATAATACGTCTAACGCCACTTCATTTAAAGACTGTTTGGACTATCGAGATCATAACTTTCCGTATAAATTATTTTTTTTATTTCATGGGTGACATTCGTTGGATTTCGCAGTTAATTTCCATTATTCCCAAATTTTATTTCCAACTTACAAAAATTGTTATCGTACAAAATATTAATCGCAAAAAAAAAAAAACAAGTAAAAAAATCGCTGAAAAACAATAACACAATATTTATATTATTCGGAATATTGTACTCATCTTTGTCGCCATATTTATTACAACGTTTCGGCCGTTGTACGCTCTGGCCTTCATCAGGTGGTTGGAATGTCGAAGTGAACCCTTTATTTCGTTTATTCATGTTTAATGGATGTCAGTTATCAGTTAACTGATAAATGACATCCAATAAACATGACACGTGGAACTAGAACAGTCTACCCCAGTGAGCGAAATAAAGGGTTCAGTTCGACATTCCAACCACCTGAAGAATGCCGGAACGTACAACGGTCGAAACGTCGTAATAAATATTGCGACAAAGATGAAGACAATAGCCCGAATAATGTAAATATTGTACATAATACCTCATCTCATAAATATAGACAGAAAACAATAGCAGTAATGAAAATTTGGGAATCAAAAATTTCAGGATGGAGGGTTCGGTTCCAACCCGCAATGTTTTTAATTTCCTCATGGAGTCGGCCTGATTAAAAAATGTCGTGATATTTTGCGCTACGGCCTCTAGGAGTAAAGTTGAAAATATGGATAATTTTATTTTGAAACTCTGTAATTGAAAAACAGTGTTTTTTGTTTTTTCATTTGAACATGAGCTATTAAAAATTAGAGAGTTTTTTTTTATGTGTCTTTAATGATTTTGAGCAGTAGAAGCCAACATAGAGGGACCTGAAAACAATCGCAGTAATGAAAACTTGGGAAACCAAAATTCCATGATTGCGTGTCCAGATCCGGCCCAGAATGGTTTTAATTTGCTATTGAAGTCAGCCTGATTCACAAATGGTATGATGTGTTAGGCTACGTCCTTGAGGAGTAAAGCTGAAAAGGTGTGACACAATGACAAACTGATATTCGCATTATTCGATATAGAAGACAATCTCTCACTTGGTCTCTAATGAATGGCATCTGATACAACAAATTTTTAAAAGGAGCACATATTTTAGAAGATTAATAATAATTTGATATAACCTTGGTCAAGCAGAGATAAGTGAAAATAAAGTGTACCTAGAAGACGTTGAAAATATGTCTATTGGAACGAATGATAATAAAAAAAATTTAAGTAGAAAACAACTAAATCTGATTTTGTTTCTTGTATGGAGTTGTCATTTTTGAAAATTAAATCCCCAATGTGTGGTTTTCGTCATGTGAATGTAGGCAATACAATTATTATATTTTTAGTTGTGGAGACTTTATACCAATAATAACTAAAAACAAGAACAAAAACAAAGTTAAACCAAAATCTGCCCAAGAAAATAAAAGATATGTTGATATTCACAGTGAAAAAAAAAACAATTCAGATGAGAAAACAGCATCTGATAAATAAAAAAAATACTAGAGTATTGCTGGCGAGTAAAAAAAAAAAAATTGTTAAAGATTATGCTTAGCTTGTCTGTATAATAACTGGAGCAGGCAAACAAATAAATATCCAGAACACAATAATGCTGCACTCCGAGTGAATAGCGATAAAAATATTAGAGATTTGTTGTCACTTAGTCATGAGTTATGTCTGCGTGAATATGAAAATGCATTCAGTATAAATAATAATAATTAATATGAAGAAGAATTAGAATTATCATTATTATTATTATTGGTAATATTATTATTATTATTATTAGTAGTAGTAGTAGTAGTAGTAGTAGTAGTAGAAGTAGGGGGATGTGGATTTTGAATATTGTGATTTTTACCGTTTACGTTAGAAATATTTCTGAAGTTCCTTCTAAGAGGATAGGAGCAGAAAGTCGTAAATGAAGGCAAAAATACAGAATCCACCATTTCTGATAACGAAAATGTGACAAGTGAATGAAATGACATGAAGGCTCTTCTTCACCTTCTTGGTGAATTTTGATGGGAATGAATACATAACTTGAGAAACAACAGCCAAAACAATATTAAAACGTGATGATGATAATAATAATAATAATAATAATAATAATAATAATAATAAGAAGAAGAAGAAGAAGAAGAAGAAGAAGAACTACAACAACAACAACAAAAACAACAAGAAAATGCTAATCTTCAATCATTTTCTCGATTTTCGTCTCGCCCTAATTCGCCCACTCACAATCAGATCGCTCGTTCTGATTTGCTTGTTTCCTCGTAAATCTTTCGCTCAAGAAAAGCCAATACGATCTGGCATGGTTCGTCGGGTTAGGGTGGTGGGCACAGCCACATATATATGTGTACACACAAACACGCACACACACACGTATATATATATATATATATATATATATATATATATATATATATATATATACACACACACACATGTTGGTAGACAGACAGACAGACAGACAGAAAGAGAGAGTTGTGTGTATGAGTGTGTCTTTGAAGATTGTCATAAAATAGGGATTACTATGGAGGGTAAACAGCTACCCACCGTTTATCAGCACCATCAGCCACGCTATTCTCAACTTATCCTAACACGCTCTTCACGCTTCCCCTTCTGTCAATTTTCGCAAACTGAATGTTTTCAAATTAAACGTCTATTAAAAATTGCTGAACTGCCAAATAATTGGAAAATAAAATACGTCATCATCGTAATGAGCTTGAAAATATGACTACTATTATTATTATTATTATTATTATTATTATTGAGTGCGTGAGAGAGTAGTATTCCAAAAATGGTGACGTTGAGGTATAAATTTATAGTTCAATATACTTATAATACCCATTATAATAAGCGTATATCAGGCATATGCCCAAATTTGCGCGGTATAGTAAGAGGTCTTGATAAAAACAGGCTATAAACTTGCAAGTTGCTCAGTTAGAAATAAGTTCAAACTGAGTAAGCTTCTCTATTCAGATGGTCTCCAGTTGAAGGCATTCGAGGGTTGCCAGATTAGAAAATTAGAAATCATAAAATCTCACTCTTTCTCTTCATATATATATATAGGTATATATATATATATATATATATATATATATATATATATATATATATATATATATATATATATATATGCATGTTTCATTAAAAACGACAGACAAGGTACTACGATTGAGCTTTTATTTAATTTTTCTTGTATTCTGACAAGAGCTTTCTTTTCTGGACAAAGGGTGTGTAAGAACTGTCCAAATGTTTTGTATTTCCGAGCGCTTTCTTTTTTATTATTTATAAAGATGTTTATCCAGACGTCTTACGTTACACCTATCTAATCACAGCTCCATCAGAACACATTTAAACACACACTCAGATTTACCCGACACTATTAGGAACATACTAGTAGAAAACACAAATATATTAACTGCATCCACTTGCAAAAAAAAAAGACTAAAAATAATGGAAGCTCTAATAATAAAAAAAAAAAACAACTCTTAACAATATTAACTATGAACAAAGCCATAATGTGCTAACCGTATTCGGAAATTAAAACATCACTACCACACACTGAACATACACAGAATGCACATCCTGATAATGGCTAAGGTATAGCCGAAAGCGCTCGGAAATACAAAAAACATTCGGACAGTTCTTACACACCTTTTGTCTAGAAAAGAAAGCTCTTGTCAGAACACAAGAAAAATTAAATAAAAAGCTCAACCGTAGTACCGTGTTTGTCGTTTTTAATGAAACATGCATAAAGGAAGGATTGCTGCCTAAATATACAAATATATATATATATATATATATATATATATATATATATATATATATATATATATATATATATATGCTTAAACACCCAGATCAATATATTATATAAAAGGAGAGACATAAGTTAAAAAGTTAAAGCAATGATTTTAAAGGTGTATGAGGGAAATAAAGTCATTTGAGAATTATTTAATAGAAGCTAAAAAAAATGAAAATCTGTAAAAGTGAAATTAGAAAATATTTATTTAATATAGACAACAGAGAAATAAAAGCGGCAGTTTTGTGTAAACTTCCAGCAAAAGAAGTTCCCTCGATACATTTGTGTTATTTTCATCAAGAGAATCTGAGAAAACGAGGTATAATTATTTATAAAGTTACAACCAATGACCGTAAGAATGTAGTAAACAAATAGTTTTAATACGAAATTTGAAAATTAACTATATACGGGACATTTGGGTTGTCGCAGAAAAGTCAGTAGGGGACAGAGGACAAAATTATCCATTACGGGACATATTCAATATATAAGGAACATCTAGCAAACCTAGGGTGTTCCAAAGTGTATATATATATATATATATATATATATATATATATATATATATATGTATTATCTATGTATGTATTAACTGTTTCACCCCAAGTAAGGCTAGAAGCCACTAGCACGCAAGGGGTTATAGAGAATTGGAGCAAAAAGAGGAAATGATGAAGAGAAAGATAGGGGATAGATCAAGACATCTGGAGACGTCGATTGACATTACATTTGAATAGTTGGAGATTATAACTATCAGTGAAACAGGAAGAGGAGAAGGAGTTCCACAGACGAGAGTTGCAAGACATGAAGCAGTAGAGAAGGCTACATTTAACAGTTTCGACATTGAAAGAGTGTGAGCGAGGTGCCAGCCTAGTAGAACGCTTAAATTCATGAAGTTTGGGAACCAGCGAAAGCAGCTCCTCGGAGGAGTTACCATGAAAAATATGAGTTTGAAGTTTTTAAAAAGTCAAAAGGATAAGATGAAACGCTTGTTAACTTTAGAACTTGCAAAGTGGTTAAAAAAAAAGTGTTATCGTTATCGGCACGTAAAGTGGGAGAGGCGTATCGGGTTCATATTCCAACAAAGAAATTTGCCTTCACTTACACACAAATGCCTTCGTAAAAGTATGAATAGATTCTTTCTTCCACAGAAATGGATTAAAAGCAGGGTTAATAACTGGGCTTTCTATCTTTGGTTGGCTACCAGTCTAGGAGAATGATAACACTGAATTCGAAACCGCATAAAACTTGTTTGGTACAGAAACCATATCAGCAACGCCCAGAGTAGTAAAGATAAGATTCCAAAGGAGATCTACAATTAACAGGCGTTAACAGCATACACACACGCACAAGTACGCATACATAATCCGATCTCTCTCCCTCGAATTCTCAGCACACACACACACACATATATAAAATTGTGCATTTGCATATATCTATCTATCTATCTATCTATCTATCTATCTATCTATCTATCTCTCTCTCTCTCTCTCTCTATATATATATATATATATATATATATATATATATATATATATATATGTTGTATGTGTGTGTGTGTATGTGGCAAAATTGTGCATTTCAGACAACATTTATATAAGTTTCATTAAAAATCGATTGAACTCTTGAATAAAAAGCTTAATCGCCTTTATGGTCTTTAATGAAACTTTCATACACATACACGCACACACACAAACACACACACACACACACACATATATATATATTCTTATAATATATCATAATATACGTATCTCGATAAATAAATTATTTTATTTGTTATTGTATTTGAGTTTTATTTTCTATATATTAAGAAAATAGATGTACAAGTAGGTGATTCCATATTTTTGCCAGGACTGGATTTTCAAGATTCATTGTACTTTTGTATGTTAATCGAACAAATAAGTTGCTATCAGCGTCAGGTGCCTGTCTGCTACACCCAAATATCAACAGATTCGATTTTTCTGGATGTTTCATTAAATTTCAGAAAAAAAAAAACAGAAAATTCTGCTGAAAAAGATACGCGTTTAAATATCGAAGTGAACAAAATAAAATTTCGATACTATTTGTCTAATTTTCCCAGAGAAATTCCTTTAAAATCCTTAATAGCAAATTCGAATATGATGACGGAAAAATGGTAATTGCTACAGTAAACGGAACCATCCATTTCATCTAGCTAGGTGAGTTTAAATTGGTATTGAGTAATGCCTAAATACCTCTTTTAGCAAGTCAAGAAAATTCCGCTGTTTTGAAATCCTCACGACCCCAACTTGGCTGACAAACTAATATATGCCACTCCCTTCAAATTTTTAACTTCCTGACGAAGTTTTTTTTTTCAGTTATTCGACATTTTAAGGAGTCGAGTGTTTATCCTTCTCCCTTTCTTTGAGTCGCCATACCAGATTTATCCAATTGACTCCAAATTTGGAGATTTCTTACATTCAAGCCGGATCTGAAGGGGATGTGAAGTAAACTTTCCTTTGATATAATTTCTATATATGCATAGTATGCTAACATTTCAGGTGTCAAAAATCTTGAAGAACGTGTTGAGTAATATGGGCAGCGCATCTATTTTCCCCCACCTACTATGGGTTAATTAGTAAGACTTGTATAAGTAAAGCATTATTATCTCCGTTTCCAAAAAAACATTTTACGCTCTAAAATATTTTCTGGTTTGAATGACATGTAAAAGTCTAATAAACAGTACAAAAACAAATATGTCCTACTGGATTTCTACAGAAGCTGTCCTCACTATATGCATAAGTTGTATCCATTTTTGGGAGTTTTGAATTATGAGTTTTACTGAACGAGGTCAGGTTTAAAACAAACCATTACGTAAAAAAAAAAATAATTTCTATTTCCTGCGAATACAAATAGCACATAGCTGATAATTTTGCTTTGAATTAAAAAATTTTCTGTGAGGTTGGATCTTATGAAAAGTTGTAAAATCCCATTTAAGAAATTAAAATGAAAAATGAAACATACTTTTGGTTCCATCTGAGAATATGGCCAAAATATAACCTTCATTTAATCTCTGTTATTGTTATTAGGATGGAATCATGAAGAATTCATAAACTGAACTTGATCATACAAACATATATATATAGTAAAAAAATATCAGGATATCTGATGATCAGTACTATACACGATTTCATACATCTATGGAATATGTCTAAAGTACATAAGGCTGATTATGATAGATAAATGGAATATGCATAAAGGTAAATTCCCGTCAAATATGATTGGCTGGTTTACCGTCATAAATACAGACGGAAGGTACGACAGAGTTCAAGTCTATGACGTCAAACATCCTTTGACTACGCCATTAAGCTATCCTATTGGTCTAAGTTGTCTATTATACACAGAAGACTACGACGAATAAACTTTATTATAAAAATAATTTACTATTTCCTTACATTAGCAAAAAAATTAGCTACTTCGATCTAATATATCCCTTTCCAGGACATATCACTTTATTATTATAGAACTAGTTCATAAATAAAGCGTAGTTAAAAAATATAGAGGCTGATGAATCGTTTAAGTAATCCGTACCTTCCAATGATATTTACGATTCCTTGATTACTCCTGGCATTTCATATACCACTTTTTGCTTAATATCTAAAATTTTACTCGCTTAATATAACAGTGAAGAAGAAATATCTCTCGGAAGAAAAAGATTAGTAGCAGAACAACAAAAATAATTACGACAAAGGTAATTTTAACTTTTTATTTGAACTGTAAGAATATCACTTAATAGACAAAGTTATATGAGAATCAAATGAAAGACTTCAACAAATAAGGCTGCAATCTAAGAAATGTAAGAGTAAAGGAACTTGTTAATTCATTTTGCTCGAGAATTAATTTTGTCTCAATGCAAATAAATATTTTATTTGCATAGATTATTAAAACGACAAAGGAAAATAATCACTTATAAATTTACTAACTTAAGTTGATTTTCCTCCCTTCACACTACGCATGGAAAAGGAAATATTTAAATAAATACATATTGATTATTGGTTCGATTAGAGCAATCAGGTAGGAAGCCGTAAGATAAGAGTTTCGGAATTTTATTTCCATGTGTTAGTATAATACAAGTAGAGAAGTCGGCTTAGTATAGTAATCATCATCGTCGATCATTAAGTTCATTATTCCCTGTCGTCCAATAATCCTAGCTTAAAGCATTATGAAGGAAAATTAATAATTACTTATACACATTGCTGTTAAGTAATAAAAAACAAACTAGTGATCTGGGTTTTAATTAAGGATTAATTACTGATTTTAATCCTCACTACGAAGCCCCAGAATTAATTTAAACTTTAAAAAAATTAATGAGGGGAAGTGAGGTGGTTAGCATCAGAGAATACAGAATCGAATTAAAATTCAAACTGAGACAATTTGTGATCACTTAGTATTAATATCTTTTCGGAAATGCATGAAGCTATAACTTCCACATCCAGCTTTGAGTTACACAGTAGACAAGGCACTATACATTTAGTTGGCAATAGAAAGAAGAAAAAAAACACTGAATTCAAATTGTCCGCTACCTTGCCGCCATTAGATATTATTTGGAAGAAATTTCAAGATAAATCTTGAGGACAAATCTTATTGCAGAAGACATTCCTATAATGTCCTCAAATATGTTCGGTCATATGTTAAACTCACAAACTGTGTATTTACTTTGAAATTAATGATTAGAGCAAACCACGTTGATTTCAGATAACTTTTCCAAAGTACGTCCTTCAGATCATTGTCGTAATGTAGAGACTTTGTTTATTAATGGACGCTTATCAGTTCTGAATTAAATTTGAGTCGATCAGTAATTTTAGTGCCGATTGATTTTATTGTACTTCTTAGAGAAAAAGATGCCAAAGACAGTTCGTTTTAAGAGATACTTAGGATTAATATTTTCCAAATTATATTGAGGAAGATTTTACACTTTATCTAAAATAAACTTTTGACTACCTTTGAGAATCAGTATTCACTGCTATTGGGTTTTGAGTATGAAATTATAATAGAAAATATCGAGTTTATTCAAACAATATGTCGGAAACTCAGGATATTTCTCCTAAAAAAGTGATAAATATTCTTTCACATTTCTTCTCCATATGCTATGAACGCAATCCATGGCCCATTAGAATGTCTGTGTGCATTGGGTTTTTGGTAATAGGCTTTTTTTTTTTTGGGTAGCCATTACTTCATCGATACATGCGATATTTTATTGATTGTATCAGTAGCAGATAATCCAGATCGTGATATTCTGTTCTGTTATTTCCCAGTATCTTGGCCTTCTTCATTTTATTGGTAATAGTTCGAGATAAACACCAACTTTTGGAAACTGAAACTGTAATTCCATTTTATGTATCATTAACCGCTTGGACACATCGCAGTTCCTGTACTGAAATGAATTTTACTTAACATGGCGATAGCAATGTCAACATTTCAGACATGCACAAGGTGATATTTTGCACTAAAAGGTTTTATATACAAGGGTGGATCAATAAGTACATAGCCATACATGGATTATTAATCTGAAATTTTCTCTGTATAATGAATAAACTCTATGCTTATAATTGGCTACTGAATTAAAATGTACGTTCAAAAAATATTAAGTAGGAAAGAGTTAAATTCATACTTATACAATCTTAAAATGTAAATTTTTATAAACTTCGTATTTAATTTATATTATATTGAACTTAAATCTATGACAAAATAAAATTGACACATTTTTATCATTATATCGGTGTCACCGGAAACATGATATAGGTTAAATTAAAACCGAATCTTAACGAAAAGATCGAAAAGAAAAAATACGATCTTAATAATGGATATTTTAAGTATAGTATCTATTCTCTTAATAAATTAAATAAAATTACCAAAAAAAAAAAAAATAAATATATATATATATATATATATATATATAAAGTCACTAAAATATTTAGTTTAAAATACAAATAACTACTTATGAACGCCGTTTTATTTACTGGATATTTTTCGGTATTTACCGGTAGTAATTACCTCCTTTTCAGAAATTCATTCTTTTTTTTTGTTTACTGTTTACGCTTTTAACTATTCGCACAAATATCTATTGTATTTTTCATCAAAATATACATTAACTATTTAAAAAAACAACTTTTATAATTATTGTAATTTGTTTATATTTTCAAAGTTAAATGTTTTTATTAAAAATCGCCTGTTTACGAAGCTAATGTCGGATTAACTTTACTTTTAGATAAATAAACATTTTTACTTTTAATTTAATAATGTATTTCGAAAAAGAATTTTCAAAAAATTTATTTTGAAAAATATTTTTGTGTAATTTCTGATAATACATATATTTTCTTTTTCAGATATTTTAATAAAAATGGCAAAAAAGCATCCCAAATGAAAAGAAAAGGAAAAAAAATACTTAATAATGGATATTTTAAGTATTTATCAAAAATCCCATAAAATTGAAAAAAAAATTGAAACTCACTAAAATATTTAGTGATGTATCTTACAATCTTGGAGCCAGCCTTCCGTATTTCCAATGCCTTGAAATCTTTTTTTTTTGAGGGCTATGGGCCTTCTTATCTATTGTATTTTTGTTTATCATCAATATTAATATAAAAAGATATTTATATAGATAAATGTAAAATTGATAGAGCAAAGGCTAAAGTGAAAACAAATGCCCATCAAAAGCAAATGAAAAAAAAGGTGGAAAATTTTTATAAAATTGGAGTTGATGGGAGAACTGACAAAGACACACTAATGTACAAGGAAATAGTGGAGGAAAAATGATAGAGAAAACTCTGTGAAAAAAAAACCCATCCAAAGGGACCAGAACGTCACTTGACTGTCACAAAGGAGGTGACATATGAAAGTGAATATCTGACACAAAGGGTTCTTCCTAATATTGGTGCAACTGGTGCCGTACTTGCCGAGTAAGTGGCTGACGTTTTGCATAAATTCAACAGTGTAGGCTCTACCAAGTCTAGGCTTGTTGACACGACTAATGCCAATACAGGCTGTGAAGGTGGATTTGTTCCACTTCTAGAAAGAAAACAGAAATCTTCACACTACTAGGTGCTCCTTGTACCAAAATAAACTTCCATTTAGAGCTCTTTTTAAACATGTAGATGTTACTACAAATAGCCCGACTACATTCAAAGGTTCACTGGGTAAATTTTGTACAAATTTATACCATGATTTACCTCAGATATCATTTTCAGATGTTGGCAGTCCTCTAGATTCTATTTTTAAAATTGAAAATACAGATACCCTTAGGCGTGACCAAAGACTCCTTTATGAATATACAGTAGGTATTTCTAGAGGTAAGGTGGACTCTAGATTTGCATCATGGAAAATTGGTCCATTAAACCAGGCAAGGTGGTTAACTTTAGCTATCAGGCTGAGGTTTTTATGGACTTGTGTTGCACACCCACGAAACCTTTCAACCAAACTCCACAGTTGAATAATTTTTTAAAATGTGTATGCCAATTGCTAGGTCGAAATTAAAAGAAATAACAAGCTCCACAATCAGCAAATGTATATTTTCAATATGATCCAAAGGATTAGGAAGCAACCATATGAGATCCAGCAGATGACATTGAAAAATATACAATACAATGCTTTCGCCTTATTGCCTGAAAATATCTTATATTCAATGGTCAAATCTGATGAACTGGAAGTGAGAGAAGAAGCTATAAAAAGAATTTTCACCATTAGATAAGTAAATATTTATTTATATAAAACTGACAAAATTAGTTATGCCGATTTATAGAATCATTTTAAGGATTTTATCTAATTTCACCATAAATACTAAAGCAGTACAGATTCCTTTTTTAAATAACTCAAATTAATTTTTATATACTTTCAGAAGTGGGGAGCCAGCTAAGAAAAGATTAAAAAGAATCACAATTATCAATTTTAAAGCTATGTACTGGACTCAGTTAATAAATCTGTCATTAATTGGAGTTTGTGAACCACCATTCAGAGATGAATTTTCTGAATATGAACTTTGGGAATAATTATTAAATGGTACGAAGCTTGAATTGCCAGATTTGCCCTCACATTCTCAAGGCATGGAACGGGCAGTCAAGTTAACAACAGAAGCTTCCCCATTTGAAGCAAGGCAACAGCGCATAATAGCAAAAGTTTTGTGTCGGAAATTGAGACCATCATTTTCGTTTAAGGCCTCTTATATGGAGCTATTTGACTCTATATATTAAGCCCTAGTAAACTATTATTTTTTTCTTCATATTTGTTTGTTTGTTGTATTTTCATTCATAATAAAAAATCAATTTCTTAATGTATTCAATTATTACTGCTTAATTCATGAGGTAAAAAAACAGCATTTCAAAGTCGTTACTAATAATGGGGTGGGGGCAGATTTTCAATTTGAAGGTTAGTTATAATTTCTTTATTTTATTTCATTTTGATAAAATTAAATAAAATAACAACATTCCCTTATTTAAATACTGTAATTGTTTGGTTTTCTCATCTATATTTAAGCCAATTCTTGCAAAATCGAGGATTTTTCAGTGCATTTTTGTCTACGAAATTTGATGCCAAATTCTCAAAAAACTGTTGAAGTGTCAGATCTAATTTTTTGTATCAGTATTTAATAAGTCTATGCACAACTTTCGGCACATTATTCTTTTTGATATTTTAATAAAGTGAAAAATCAATCTAACCTAATATGTATATACAGGCTGATACTGTTTATTTTGTTTTCCATAGTATTTTAGTTTTTGTTTTCCTATATATATATTTAGAAAGTGTTGTGTAGTTTGCGAATTTATTCTTTGCAATATATTGTTTCCGTAGTTTCTGTTTCCAGGGTCCTAAGGTATATTTTTCTCAGTTATCTGCTGATTTTAAATCAATTGTTATTTTAGGGACATTTATGCTTGTGTGTTTGCATTGTGCATGTGATTTATTTGTTATTTTTCTTTTGTGTTCTTTTTAATTATTTTGCCATGTTCTCGTTGCTACTGTAGCTGATTCTTACAAATAGTAAATACGTGAAGAGCACAATTCTTTCTAAATATATATTGAAATTAAAATAAAAAAAATATGTATGTACATACACACACAAACACACACACACACACACACACACACACACACACACACACACACACACACATATATATATATATATATATATATATATATATATATATATATAAAATATATAAAAAGAACAGTAAGATATATAATCCTGTGTTCTTATAGATATTTTTATTTTTACAAAATAGTGCTCAATGTAAATTTACAGAGCATTAATATTCGGAGCTTTAGCTTCCATTTTTGAAACATGGTTAGAATTGTGTAGTAAGAAACATATTTTAAATCAATTAATTTATAATATATATATATATATATAAAATGTATAAATGCATGTTTATATGTGTGTGTATATATATATATATATATATATATATATATATATATATATATATATATATCCTATATATATATATATATATATATATGGATATTTATATTTTATTTTGTGTTTATATTTGTATTATATTTGAAAATATAATTAAGATGTGTATAAATTGTATTTAAATTATATTTATGGGATATAGGGAAGAATATATGTGAATATATATATATATATATATATATATATATATATAGTGGGTTTAATAGAAAAATTATCTAAATCGTCTAACAGCATATGTCGATGCCACAAAATGTTTAATATCTACAAAGACATTAAACTAATTGAGTTTCTTTTTTCCATGTTTTTAGATAGACGGTTTAGTCATCTTAACACCATTTGTCGTAAAATCACTGAAAAACGTTTGCGTTATTCAGCTAGAAAGAGAACAGATTAAAATCGTTTTGTGTCAGACCCACTGTTTTGCCAAATGAGCAATGGCGAGAGGAAAAATATAATTCATACCTTCAGTAATATTACCAAAACTTATACTCTGGCTTCCATTTTCAAATTCCATTGAAGAACTATCAAGAGAACGGTGAAAACTTTTTTTTTAAAAAAAAAAAAAAAGAACAGTAGAGAGGAAAACTGGATCAGGAGGTCACAGCAACAAGATGGATGGTCATTTCAAAATTAAAGATATCAATTAGAAACGATCCAACTTAATCCATGAGATTTTAGGCACGCAAGAGAAGAGTTTCAGCTATGACAGTCCAAATATCAGTGAAAAAAACTTTGAAATGTAACCGTACGTGAAACACAAGGACAGAAACTTAGAAAGTTAGAGTGAGCGAAGAACATGTTGGATAAGGTGGAAAATGATCCTAGAATAATATAAGAATATTTGAAATTAATTTCAGATCTGCGTGAGCTTCTCATCCTTAGCTATGTTCAATTAATGATGAACATGACATTTTCATTAATGATCGATTTCAACACAATACTTCTGTTAAGCATAGAGAGTTATTATACATTCCTATTGCTCAATGTAGAGTTCAATAGTGTTATAAAAAGCACGGAGAATTCCAGTAACATATATTTAATCATTTCTAAGTTGCAATGTTTTAAATCTTAATCTAACAAATGGACAATTTTGCATTTACACGATTTGGACAATTTTACTGTTACATCCGGTATATATATATATATATATATATATATATATATATATATATATATATATATATATTTATATATATATATATATATATATATATATACATATATAAGTATGCATGTTTTAAATATATAATTAAATATGACATATAAAATTCTTGAAGATTTCTTTGCAAATTGATTATGGTAATAACAATGAGGAGAGTACTTCGAAAAATGTAAATTATATAAGTAATTACAATATCTCATTTCAGAAATATAGACAAATATCTTTGCAACGTTCTTAATGTTTTCGTTTGAATCATTTTTACGATCATGTGTCAGGAACAGTTTTTAATTTTTACGTAATTCTTCAAACTATCAAGTTGATTAATTAATGATGAAAATGTCATTTTCGTTTATGATTGATTTCATACGTATTTTCTTCAGAGTATCAATTTAAACGCAGATTATTATATCGAGGCCATCACTGGTTGGATTTCATCGAGGCTAACATGAATACGTATTTGTCACCGGCTCCCGAATTTATTCTCAGAAATGCCAATTTCCAATGCCAATTTTTTTAAAACTATGTTCTTGTAAAAGTGAAGTTTAAGAAGAAAACAGAAAGCAAAAAATAAAATAAAAAGAAGAAACATTGAATAAAAATCTACATATACTGAACAAAATCTATTTGTAGGAAATCAGGGGAAAATAATCCAAGAAAGAAGAAATTAAATGCAGAAATAAAGAAAAAAGAAAGAATAATATTTTGTCTTTTTTTAAACTCTAAATCAAATACAAATAAACATGGGAAAGTAAACAAAATATAAGTCATAAAACTGTAAATGAAGCAGGTAGAAGGGAATTAAAAGGGGAGAACGATGAGAGAATAAATTGGTACGTTTAATAAAATAAACTGATTACATCATTTTTGTTTTAAATTCGTTGAATTTTTAATATTTTATTCCTAATTAAAAATATTATAAAAATAGTCTTAAAATACATTTATATGATTAAACCTGGTTTGTCTGTTTTTGTTTTGTTTAAATATTCTTTGCATTTTCGCCAGCAGTTCATTTGCACTTCAACTAAGAAGAGAAAGATTTAACGTTCGGGTTCATTGATCGATACATTTTACCTTGTTTTCAAAGGTGCGTTGATCTTCCAGCATTTAATGATACATGAGATAATAACAGGGCGTATGAAGAAATGTTCTCTTTTTGTGTTGGTTTTCTTTCTTTTGTCAAATAAGAGATGGCGAATGAGACGTAAAGGAAATAAAAGAGAATTCATAAAAGGTGAGAAGTGTAATTTAAATTCAATGGCAAAACCTTAAAAAAGAATCTTTTAAAACGAAATAACGAAACGATAACAAAAACAGAGGAAGAAATAGAAGATAAAAGGGGAGAGACATTAGAAGAAAGAAAAAAAAATTAGATGCGAAAATGTAGAGATGGAAAAAGAAATATCAAATAATAATAATATTGATAATAACAAAATCAATATAGTAAAAGATTAGTCATAGTGACTAAAAATTACAAACAAAAAATACCTTCTGATATATAAGCCAATGCCATTTGATAAAATATATCTGTTAAAGAATATGAGAAAATAATTAAATATAAAAATCTCTAAATTGAAAACTTTAGCATCTTATATTTCCTGTTTTATCAATAATAATTTGAACAGTAGCTACGATGAAAAACGGTACTGACAATCATTAAAATGATCTTCGGTAGAACCTATCTACAGAATATTCTGAAAATTGTATTGTATGGGACTGCTCAAATTTTCAGAAGTGTATGGAAAAAGGACTTAAACAACGTGTCACTTAGCACCAGAATTCGTGCAAATAGAATGATTATATTTACTAACATCTCTTACGCTAAGCCTCGGGTAAGTCACTGTACTAAAAAGAAAAATAAGAAAAAGAAGATACTCCTCCTCCTCCTCCTCCTCCTACTACTACTACTACAACTACTACTACTACTACTACAAAGATGATGATGATGATGATGATGATGATGATGATGAGCAACAACACCAACAACAACATTAACAAAAACAGCAAAACAGAAAAAAAAATGTTCCAATACGATATATTCACTGGCTTATTCGGAAAAATCTACTACTTTACTACTACTACTACTACTACTAATAATAATAATAATAATAATATAAAATGAAGACTTCTGTTATGTGTGGGTCCCTGGGTTTGATTGGAAAGCTTTCTGATAGACTCATTGAATGAATCTCTGGCATATCATAAACAAAAACAAAAATAATTTTCTCATTTAGGTTGTTTTATTTTCAATTTTATACAAATATTTTCAGTGGAAAATATCATGATGCCATTTCTGAACTTCGGTCTCTGGTTGGGAGCCGGAATTAAATGACAGAAATCAAAGAAAATAATAATAATAATAATAATAACAATAATAATAATAATAATAATAATAATAATAATAATAATAATACCCCGTTCTTGTATCTTAAAGTTTTTAAATATATGCAAGATATCACCTGTTGTCATCAATTTCATCAAAGTATGTCGACATGGAAAAAACACTTCAACTCAGTCATATAAATAGAGTCTATACGTCTGGTGAAATAAACATCGACAGAGGAATATTTCAAGTTGACTCTTTGTCTCCCTTACTATTTCGTATATCGCTAATAGCATTAACCGGCGAACTTAACAGGACGGAATATGGTTATAATATATCTCAAAAGAAAATAAGCCATGTATTTTACATGGATGACTTAAAGTTTTATGTTAGGAATGACAGCGTGTTAGAAGGTCTCTTAAAAATAGTAAAATGTTTCAGTAATGACACTGAAATGGAATTCGGTTTGGATAAATATTCTAAAGCCACAATATTATGAGGATCGCTACAACAAAGCTTCTCTATTATCTTAGATCCTGGGATAACAATGAAACATTTAGAGTAAGAAGAAATAAATTGGTGTAAATGCAATTGAAGGACTCACCATAAAAATGAAAGAAATAATGTGAAAAGAGTACTATTGAAGGATGATACTGATATTAAAAACTGAATTGAATTCTCAGAACCGAATTGTGATCATTAATAGCCTTGCCATGCCAGTGGTTCAATATAGTTTCAACATCTTGAACGACTATAAATGATATCAGACGAATTGATTCTAAGACAAGAAGGCTTCTTTCTAAGCATAGCATGCATCATCCAATGCCTGATGCAGACCATCAACACATATCCTGTAAAGAAGATAGAAGAGTTCTTATTCAGCTTGAAGACAACAACTATTGACTTAACTAGCATACATGGAAACAACAAAAGGACTGGATGATACAATTGGTCAAACAACACGGAAACGGAAAGGAAAAGTGTTTAATTATGAAAGAAAATTGTAAATACAAACGAGATTTACATTGATTAGATTCTATAGAAAACCAAATCCAAGAATCTACTGTCACAGCAAAATTATGAAAATGAAAGCCAAGGTTAAAGCTCTTGAACAGATGAAAACAAGCTGCTAAAACAAACCTCTGCATGGCCAATATCCACACCGTTCTAATAAAGCCGATGTTGATAAAGTTAATACTCACAGATGGTTACGAGCATCTGGATTAAAGGCTGAAACGGAAGGCCAGAGCCTTGACACTAGAAACAGTATCTGGTTGAGCAGCTTTAGCACACACTGAATATAAAACAAGGCATGATAGAGTGGGCCAATATCTGAACTGGAAATTTTGCAACTTTTACGGGAATGAAACTGCAAGAAGCTGGTATGAACAGGCCCGGTTACAGAGATAAGACCTGTAAAATTTTCTGGGACTTTACAATACATACTGAGAGAAAAAAATCAAAGCTAATCGTCCAGACATCGAGATCAAAGACCACTAAAACAGAATGTGCTTTCTTATTGATACAGCCGTACCTGCAGATTTTAACGTATCTTTGAATATCTTCAAAAAACTATCAAGATACAAAGATGTTGAAGTGGAAATCTCAAAAATGTGGCAGGTAAGGACATCAATAATAAACCTCGGACTGACTGGAAAATGTTCTGATGGACTCATTGAAGGGATTCCTGGTAACCTAGGTACCTCCACGAAATCGCTAAAAAAAGAGCATAGTCTGATGAAAAAGACGCCAAACATTATGAAAACAAAATTTTATCGTCTAAATGCTTATATTTTTATGAAGAGGAAAGACCAAAGTTTTTTTTAATTATTTTTTAAATTTTTTCCTTCTTTTTAGAACATTCTAAATTTTGATTTAAAAAAAAACATGTTTCTCTTCGTAACAACCGGGGCTAGTAAATAACATAGATAATTTTTACCACGTTTTTTTTTTGTATTACACACATTAATTTGGAAAATCTTGCAAAAATAAAAATAATTGTCAGATGTTAATGAAACTTTCAGAAACTATTCACAGATGATCGAAATTATTATAAATATGTTTTTTTTTTATTAAAGTCATGGCAGAAATAGTTTTTTATATTTATTAACACATCCATAACTAATTTTATGAAAAACTCTAGAAATTCGAATTTGCAACTTCTACGGGAAGGAAACTGAAAGAAACTGGTATGAACAGCACCCAGACCCGGTTACGGAGATAGGACCTGTTACAATTCTATGGGACTACACAATACACACTGACAGAACAATCAAGGCCAACCGCCCAGATATTGTTATGAAAGACCACAAACAAAAACGGTGCCTCCTTATTGATATGGCAGTCCCTGCTGACTGCAATGTATCTTTGAAGATATTCAAAAAGCTGTCAAAATACAAGGACCTTGAAATAGAAATCTCGAAAATGTGGCATATAGGAACATCAACAATCCCTGTTGTAGTTGGAGCCTTAGGACTGGTTGGAAAAGATTCCAGTAGACTAATTGAAGGTATTCATGGAAGCCCATGCCTCAAGGAGATACAAAAAAATTGTTCTCACAAGTACAGCCCACACTTTAGGGCTTTATATATGTAAAATATTTCTTTTTTCTTTTATCAGTGGAAGTGTGATGCCATTTCTAACCTTAGGTATCTGGGCTGGACCTGAAAAGAAAGGTGTACATGCCAAAAATGTAAGGAAATAAAAACAATAATAATACAAAAGAAAATATTGAATTACGAAAAGTTAGAGGTTAGTACGCCTATTGCAATCGAAACATTGTGCAAGGAGTCAGAGGAAGTTTCCCATTGGCTGAAATCATTAGACTTATCGTTGATTTTGTGTGTTAAGTCACTATGACCAGTTTGTATCAAACTGTAAGAACAATATAGAAAATTCTTGATACCTAAGGTTCTCGGATGCAGCTTGATATCCAGTATATGCAAAACCAGATAATAACACCCAACAAGCAGTGAAAAACTAACAATAGTAGTAGCAGTAGTAGTAGCAGTAATAGTAGCAGTAATCCACTGCAGATATACTGTCCAATGATAAAGGGAGAGAAATCAGTGAGATTTCTTAATATCAAAAGACTAGAACAACCACAACATGGCTAGTAAAAACAAACAGCATTTCCTTAACAATCTCAGTGAGAGAGAGAGAGAGAGAGAGAGAGAGAGAGAGAGAGAGATGGAAAGAAATGGATTGAGAGAAATCATTCTGTCAGCTAGAAATCTTAAGAAAAAAAACAGAAGAGAAACGGGAAGATGTAAATTAAGGATGAGGGGGGGGACAAGATGAGGCAAGAGAAGCATTTGAATATCCACAAAGAAACGTCAATAAAGTAACATCTTTGCACTTTTGCCAAGTCAGGCTTGACCGCTGGTCATTCGTGTGGAAAACACTTTCACCCGAACAGCAGAAAACAGAGGTCTCCAATCGCACATTAACATCACACAGGCGACGTATATACTGTTCAACGATCGGGAAATGAAATTGTCGTTCTTTTGAGCCGGATACCCAAAGACATCAAATTCCGTTCGCATTGGCTTTTATTGACCGGTAACCGTGCCTCTTTTCTATTGAATAGCAGAACCAAACAGTCTGAGAGCAAATATGACGCCCCCGCATTGTGACATTTACACCTTCCTTGCCGTCGGATATATGACTGAGTGGAAGCTGGAACAGAAAGCAAGAACGAACAAAAACATTTGAGTGATTCAGCAGTTGTCATCGCTTTTCAAAAGAAAATCACGCGTTCCTCTCGCCCAGTTTTAATTAATTGCCCACGTTTCCAAAACAAGGCATCTCTTTACTCTTTTCAGAGTGTGGACGACATTGAATGTAGTACGCAATAGTAAGTATCTATCTCTACTTACAAAATAATTCGTCTTACGCCCGTTCCCGTACGTTTATCGAAGGTAAGGAACGTCGATGCTGGTCAGTATCTAGATGGGTAACCGTTTGGGAATTCCCCGTGCTGTAAGCTTGGATCTGCAGATGATGTAAAGAATAATGGCTCGGGAATTTAATGGCGGAGCCGAGTTCTAGTATATTCGTTATATGCAGTTATACGTACATACCCTTGGGAAAGATATGAATCCACCTCTTCTCCACCAGCTATAGGTTAATTAGTAAGACTACTAGTAACTAAACTATTATTATCTTTAAAAAAATTCTTACATTCTTTCTGGTCTTAAATAACCGACAATAATAATTGATAAACCATAGAAACCGAATCAATTACTAAATAATTCGTTTTGGTAGTCATCAATTTACTGAACCTAAACATTATCTATATAGCAGAGATGTATGGCTGGCCTCCCGATTGCAGCTATGCTAAGTTTTGATAAAGTCTACTCGTGCATATTTGTGTTTTTCGATACACACAGGCCGAGCGGAACTTAGTTACACTTTCTGGGTGAGATTGTGATCAAAAGCGTGAAGAAGGCCAGTACGCTCAAAAATCTAGGTTACGATAACGTCTGACAACACCACAATCGAGGTCTACAAGATACTTTCGTCTAGTCAAGTTCATACACAAGGCTTGGTTCAGCCCGTCATATTGTTTTCGGGCACTTCCCAAGATGCCACAACCTGAGACCACCTCTCCAGACCGTTTATAACAAGACATCGCCCACTTGACAAATTGGCCATGGTGAGATTCGGACTCTGGTCTCATGGTCGAAAGGTTAACAGTCTAGCCACGCGACCACTGAATTTTATATGATGTTGTTATTACAACAAGCATTCGAACTCTTTGCCTAAGGTAACGGAAAGCATACACTACAATAAAATAAACGTAAACATTCAGCTACGGACAACAGAGGCAAAGGAGAAACTTTCACATAAATTAATGTTTACTATATAAAAAATAGAGAATATGTTATTTTATTCTTTCAGTTTGTCGTAATTTTTCTTCTAAACTCTCCCTTTTTTTATAGATAAATTATTCCAATTTTCTTTTAGCCTAACCAAGCCAAACCAAACCAAGCCAAACCAAGCCAAACCAAACCAAGCCAAACCAAAACAAGCCAAGCCAAGCCAAGTCAAGCCAAGCCAAGCCAAGCCACAGTCTTCCCATTCCAGATTTGATAGAGTTCAAAAGTTTCTACACGGCCTTGTGGGAGATTCATTATTTTCCACTCTGCAACCGCTTTCCCCACAGATGATACATTCTACTATCACTATTTTAATGGAAAATTTTCTGACGTGCTCCATTTCAAAATTCCACTGGCTGTAACTTTTACAGCTAAGACATCCCCAGCCACGGACACCGAGGCGAACCAACTTCATTCCCTTCCTATTCCATTAGTAAGAAAGAAGAACCACTCGAACAGCTTCTTTCCACTTACTGCTACTTTCTGAAATCGACTTCCAAGAGGAGGTTTTTCCAACCGCAACAATATAACCTCTTCATGTCTAGGCATAAGACTTTATGTTTCCCAAACATCCTCATAAACTGTATCTCTTAATCATACCTCTTATACAATCCTCTACCTTGGGTGGTTCTTGTATCAGGTGGACATTAGTATAAAGAAGACACAATTTTAAAAAGATACGAAAATATATTTAGTGAAGTGAGTTAGCATCCGAATTCTTCAGTACTTCTATTGGATTCAGAAACAATTATTCAAAAATTTTAAATGTGATTAATACATTTTACAAATAAAGCATAAGAAGTTTGGGTCTGAGTATTTTCATTCAACCGAAAACAATTTGCAAATAATATTTTGGAGGAATGATATAAAGCAAAAAAACAAAAAAAAAAACGAACTACATAGATAACAATGATTTATTAACAATAGTATTTCGAAAATAAAACAAGAATCAGCGTCTAAGAGTTAAAGCTCACATTAATACAAAAATGTCGCCCTTTTAACAATGAATTTGTCTGTACGTGTAGGCTAGTGGTTATCGACACGAAAAATGGAATTGCGGCGCTGAGTTCATTAATTTCACTTATGCATTGGGATAGCAATGAATACATCGCTTCTCCCCGTTCAACTATTTGTTAAATAAAAGGACCAACAAAACCCTCTAGCAAGGTTAGCAGTTTCGAAGGACAGCAATGAATAAACTTTGGCTGGCAACTCCAATCCTTAAAAACATACAGTTCAGAAACCACAATAGCATCACCTACAGTGGTGAATCTGCGTCTGCCACTAGAGATGTCAGGCTGTGGCTGAGACTATAGCGTGGTGGGGCTGTTGCTGATCCTAGCGATATGAAGCTGTAGATGACACTAGCGTGTTGATAATGTGGCTGACACTAAGGATGTGAGGCTGTAGCTGTGAGACTGTGGCCCACCCTAGCGTGGTGGGACTGTTGCTGCCCCTAGCGATGTGAGGCTTTTGGCTGACACTAGCACGGTGGAGCTATGGCTGAATTTAACGATGTGAGGCTGTGCCTGCCGCCAGCAGACTGAAGCAGTGGCTGTCCCTAGCTAACTCTGGTGTGGTGAGGCTGTGGCTGTGGCTGACCCTAGTTTGGTGAGGTTGTGGCGCCGTTTATGCCCCAGGAGAGTCTAATGGCAATAGGAAGGAGAAAAACTGAAAATGTTTTTCTTTCTTAATTAAATCTATTTTTAGATTTGGCTTGCTGTATTGGTCAAATATATATTTTGGTTGGTGTATTTGTATTCCTACTCTCATTAAACGGAATTAGAGTTGAAACAAATATTGTGGAGAAACCTTGTATACATGATTCTCTATTATAATTATTTTCTTTTTAAAAAATATAATTCCATCGCGACACAGAATTATCTGTCTCAAAACTGAAACTAATGTTGTAAATTTAATTATAAAAATTAAACTTACAATCCAAAGATTCCTTCCATTGTCAAGCGATGTTAGGAATAACTTTCTAAGAAATTTACTTAATTTATAAGCGCAGACAATCTTAAAGTTTTGAGTTGTTAAGGTTAAGGAAAATTCAGTCTATTTTGATTAGGGGTGGTTGGGTTTTAATTTCCGTAGACAACTTATGTATCAAATATATGTTACTTAGAAAGTCAGGTTAAGCTTAGATAGTGTGGGGTTGCCAGCTCGCAAACTTTGACATCCGTTATTCAGCGTGTCGTCTGGGTTTTCAATGACACTCTAATTCAATATTTTATTTCTATTTTCAATGATTCTCCATTATGAGTTTTCTTCTGGATTTAACCAATCTTCTGCCGATTAAGAGATTCATAAGTTTGCATGTGTCTATCAGTTTACTTTTTCAGTACTATCATGCAAGTGTCTAAAAGCTCAAAGAAATGATGGTTGATTTTACAAGTATCACACAAACCGTCATTTCATTTCGAGCTTCTCTTTGCGCTTTCTCTTGTCGACATTTTCATTACCAGTTTCCACGTCGCAGCCCCGAATTCCCAATTCTAAACCTTTCCTTAATCCTCTGATCATGAAGAATGACTTCAGATTAGACTATCACAAGAGTTGATAAAGCCAGTTCGTCGGTCATCACCAGCTCAAAACCTTCCCACTCTTTCCATTACTATCGCTGGCAACGCCATCACTTTTACTACTACTACTACTACTACTACTACTACTACTACTACTACTACTGCCAGTAACAACATTATTAACTTCCTTACCATTACAATGTGTGCATCCTTCCCTCTTCGCGAATATCCTTTTCTCGTCTTGTGACCAGATCACGGCAAACCGCCATTTATTGACTTAGCATCCGGATTATGCCAGATTATAGCAGATTGCATTCGACCAATGATTTATTGAGAACAGACAAGATAGGTCTTTCAATCTGAACATATCAACAGTGACATCCGCACTGAAGCACGGGATTCGATCCATGGGAGGGTCGGAAAAAAAACACTACTGCTAACCACTAGTCTGGGTAATATTATAAGCGATTGTTTTTAAAGGGTCCGAAGGTGGAATGATTTGATCCTGTGTTCGGTGGGTCGTCCTTATCTTGGCCGGGCTTTCTTTATAATTAAGGCAAATCGCATTGCTTTTTGGCGGCTTGTTCACTACTGATTTATTGCCGGATCTATTTTGAGAGGAAGTTTATTAATTTTCTGTTAGATTTTAGTTCACGTAAAGTTTCTCATTACAGCGGCCCTTCCCATCTTCAAGGACTTAGTGTCTTTTTGCGCGTTTCTTTGGATGGGTGCCTCCTTGTCATGCTTGGCCAAGAGATAACTGGCATAATTTATATATAAAGAAGGCGTAAAAGTTAGTAGAACATTTTTGGGGGGTAAAAAATAGAAAGCGAAGTGAAACAAGAAAAAAGTGAGAAATTAGAGTTTTTTATTATTTTGGTAAAAAGAAAAGAAAATTAGAAAGAAAAATTGGGCAAAATAAAAGTAAAGAAAACGAAATTAGAAAGGAACGAAAAAGAAGGCAGATATGAGAAAAAGAGGAAAAAGAAACCTTTGATGGAAGAATGAAAAATTAAAAAAAAAAGGTAAAACGCAAAAAAAATAGATGAGCAAATCAAATATAAAATGAAGATGAAAGAAGGAACAATAATAAAAAAAATATAGAAGACCGGTGTAAAGAGATAAGAAAGAAAAGACAATATTCGAAAAAGTGAGGGAAAAGGCGAATAGAAAGAACAAGTTGTAAAATGCAAGAAAAATATTCCGAAGAATGATGAAAAGGATTAAAGAAAGAAGTAAGAAAAGAAAAAAAAAAGAAGAAGGAGTAAATAACAAAAGAATGATAATTGGAATAAAAAGGGAATAAATCTAAAGAATTTTAAAATTGAAGAATTAAAGAAGAAAATTGAAACGGATGTTTGACCATTCTGTGCTGTTTCTAATTTTTGTTTAAAAATTTATTTTCGAATTTTCTGGGAAATGTGCTAAGAAGACATACCTGTTAATTCATCTGTCATATTTTTCTGTTTGACTTCACAATATTATATTGTCTTTCCTTAAGAATGAAGAGAGGAAATCCTATAAAACAAGAATATCAAAATATAAAAATTATCAGTTCTCAAGTTGGTATCTATGAGACGACACTACTATTTACTCCTGCCTCAATAGCAAATCTGGTATCACTGACAAAACTAACCTGGCCGTTGATCTCGAAAAGGACCACCAATCTGTTGCTAACGGGGTCAAGAAATGGATGGTTAACTTTAATGCCTTAAAAACAAAACTGATCTCTTTTACCCACCACAGTGAAAACTCTTTGTCTTCCATTAGAATGTCTGATGCTCCACTTCACGTGAGCACCTCCCTGCCACTGTTTGGTCTCAAACTGACCGCTGACCCGAGATGGAACAAATACATTGAATCAAAAGCTTCATCTATCGCAAGGAAAGTTGATTCTTTCTGTCGTGCCAGTAAGTTTTTCTCGCCCGAGTGCATCCTTCAAATCTATAAATCAACCATTCGCCCTTGCATGGAATACTGCTGCCATATATAGACTGGAAACCCCGCTGCTCGTCTTACGGTCCAGAGACAGATAAGCAATGTAATTGGCCCTGATCTGGCATCTCGTTTACAATCACTCTCTCACAGACCTGCCGTCGTTTCCCTCTGTCTTTTGTACAAATACTTTCACGAGCTGCTTTCGATGGTTCCCAGACTGCATGAATTTAAACGTGCTACTATGATGGCATCTCATCCCATCCTTTCACTATCGAATCTGTTAAATGCAGCTGTCTCTTTTACTCCAATAGCTTCATGTTTCGCACTTCCAGTCCGTGGAACACCCATCCTTTTACATGCTTCCCTGATAGCCACAATCTCCAGTTATTCAAATGCGATGCCAATCGACATCTCCAAATGACTTGATCTATTCCCTGTCCATCTCTTCATCCTTTCCTCTATCATGACTCTTTACTCTTGCTTCCACTCTCTGTAAATCCTTGCGTGATAGTGGTACACTTGCCTTCCTTGGGGTGAAATGAATAAAAAAATTTACAATTTTGCTATTTCAAATATGATTTTTTGAAGTTTCTGAAAACGAACGATTTTCCCTTTCCCCCATTTTAATTTTCGTTCAAAATTTCTTGTAAAATACCCAGGAAAATACGGATATATATATATATATATATATATATATATATTGGACGGAGGTGGAGAGAGGTAGAAGAAGAGAGAATGAGTGAAAACATAAAAAAGGAAATGAATTGAATCGTTATACAAAGAAGGGCGATGATAAGAAAAATATGGGTTTTTTTTCCTTCTATTTAAAATGAACAAAAAAACTTCTTTTCGCAAATCTCAGAAGTCGATTTTCGAGCCCAGGAAAAAAAATTATTGTAAGCATTATTTTCTAAGAAGGTAGACATGTTTATACTTGGAAAAGACGCTTCCCCCATTAAAGCTATGTATCGTTATCGGATATGCATAATAACATTTGAAACATCTGTAATATTAAAAATAAAATAATAAAGAGATGGCACAAAAAGAAATCGAGGAAGAAAGACTGAAAGAAAAAGATGGAGAAAATAGAAAGAGAAGGGAAAGATGATATGAATATAAATCGGCAAGAGGAGAGAGAGAGAGAGACAGAGATAGAGACTGAAAGAGAGCGAGAGAGAAATAACAAGACAAGAGCTAATTGATTTTTATAATGCAAAAAATAAAATATAAAAAGTGAGCAAGTGAAACTGGATAAAATTTCCGACATCATTTTATGTGTTTTTCTTTATTGTGACCTCTCTGACCTGACCTTTTCAAACGGTGAATATTTATGTCCTTCTATCGATATTTGGTCGCCAATGAAAAATCGAATCTCCGCAAAGAGTTGATAAATCAACATTTATGTAAATTTATTGTAATTCACAAAAGCGCGTAAATGGAATAAAAAAAAAAAAGAATGCGAATCAAACATGCGTAAGGAGTTTAATAATACAAAGGATACAAAATGGAAGCTCGTCATAAACACATCTTAAGAGGAAATCACTTACAAAGAGATTTCCCTCTTAACCAAATATTGAAGTCGTATTCAAAAGAAACTTGAGTTTTTAACTACTGAACATTTATACTTAGAGGAATATGAGTAATTTCTTTCGCTTTCTCTCTCTATATTTATTCCTGTCTATTCACATCTATTGATCTGTGAATAGCTATCGATATATATATATATATATATATATATATATATATATATATATATATATAAAAATTATTCTTATTTTTTTATTTAATTTTTCTTGTGTTCGAAAAAGTGCCTTTTTTGGGAAACATTGTGTATCGAAACCGTCCAAATGTTCTATGATTCCGAGCACTTTCAGCTATACTTTTAGCCATTATCAAGGATGGTTCTTTTTCGGTTTAATTTTGTGTGTGTGTTATGTGTATGTTTTCAGTGTTATAGAGATGTTTTTTTCCGAACTCGATTAGAACATTGTGGCCTTGTTCGTAGTTAATATTGTCAAGTGTCGGCTTTTTCTTTTTTATTATTAGGGCTTCCACTATTCTTAACACTTTTTTAACAGGTGGATGAGATTATTATGTTTGTGTTTTCTACTAGTATGTTTCGAATGAAGTCTGGTAAGTTTTTGTTCTTGTTTAAATGGGATCTAATAGAGCTATGGTCAGGTGTAACGTAAGTTGGTTGGATAGACATGTGGTTGTGTGACGACGTAATTATTTATGAATTCGGTTTGATATGAAGCACAGTTCCCTAAGGGGCATTTGAATGGTCCATAAGGAACTGTATTCCTGATCAAACTGAATTCTTAAAGCCAACACTTAACAAAATTAGCTACGAACAAGGCTACAATGTGCTAACCGTCTTCGGAAAATAAAACATCTCTATAGCACTAAAAAGATACACATACGCACACACTCAATTAAACTGAAAAAAAAAATAAAAATAAAATCATCCTTGATAATGACTAAAATTATAGCCGAAAGCGCTGTGTCCAAAAAAGAAAGCACTTATTCGAACACTTTCGAGAATTTTCTTAGAAAAATTAAATAAAAGCTTAATCTTAGTACCTTGTCTGTCTATAGTATAGAAACATGAAATATTTTTTGTAGCGATTTCAAAACGTTTTTATTATAATCTATTATAATACTATATATACAAACTAATGTCCATAGAACTATATATATATATATATATATATATATATATATATATATATATATATATATATATATATATTATTCAGTTCTATGGACATTAGTTTGTAATCCTGTGTTTCACGTTTTTTGCGATCATCAAACAAATTGGTTTATTTTTAAGAAAATCTATTTATGCTTATTTTTGCCTGATTATTTTTATGTGGTTAAGTATGGAATTGTCTTCTGTGTTTGTTTTTATGGGATGACCGTCACATACAAAGACTACATACGAACTAAGATGTATACACCTGTATATATGTGTGTCTGTGTATGTGAGTGTCATCCAAAACAAGCACAGAAGAATATCCCCCCCGCTTGATAATCTAAATTTATCAGGTGCAGCCATAAACTGTGATATCAACGATATTTTCTAATGATCTGAGAATGTTCCTGGGTTAATTATTAATATAAAGCAGAAAAAGTGAAGATTTGAGTAGAGAACATTGGGTGTACGCCTGCAATTGCATCATAGACTTTAGAAGGCTCGCTGTTAACGATTACTTTCATAGAATCACATGATAATTGCCAAGAATCTCTCCAAAATTACCAAAGCTAGAGAATTTGTAGAACAAATCACTCCTTGTAAAATGCCTTTCAGATAACAAAATGTTTTTGTCGTATTGCATTTGCTGAACGCTTCAATGATTTTCTGTGTAGTGACAGGACTTCATCAGTGCACATATTTGAGCGCATTTTATACAGTTTGTCGCTCGGGATGTTGTTTCACTTGAAGCGTCCCATAACTTTCTTGTTGATAATATACACAATGAGTTTCTAGAGACACTAATTAGGGTGAATAGCGCGATATTGTGACGGGGAAAAGTGCTTACCGGCCTTGTTTAAAAAGACGGCATACACTGCTGACAGATTCCATAAACCTGTGAATTTCTTCTTCAGACAGCGGCTAACAATTTTGCAAATATTGGAAATAATTCAGGGCTAGGCTTCTTAAGAATAACCACTTGAATTTTATCCGGAAATTTAGGCTTCCTAGAATCACAGCATTTGATGAGTCTAGAAACTACCAAGTTCGAGATAGAGAAGTCCCAATGATTTTATTCCATAAGAAGGAAGAAAATAGAATATACTTATTCATTCGAGCGGACATTACTTGAACATCAAATAATGATTAAACAGATATAGATAGACATATCATCTGCCTTTTTATTCAGACTAAGATCCTCATCTTGGAAGTTAAGCTCATATTTTGGCCGTTATACTCTCCGACTTTCTTCAGGTGTCTGTCTTCGCTAACCTTATCGTAAATCCGATATAAATTTATAGTTCGAGATCCTGCGGACCAAAAATTTAATATAATCACTAATCCTTCATGAAATTTAATAGTTCTTAAATCTTTCAAATGTGATTTCTATATGACTGTTCTTGTAAAATCTGTAATATAAGACCTTTCCTCTCATTTCTTGCATATGTTTATGATCATTCTTCATTTATTTACATTATTCGGACTATTCATATGTCACTATATTTCAATTCGGCCGTTGTACGCTTCAGCCTTCTTCAGATGGTTGGAATCTTTGCCGCCATATTTCGTTTCGTCTGTTGTACGCTTCGGCCTTCTTCAGGTAGTTGGAATCTTTGTTGTCATATTTTGTTTCGGCCATTGTACGCTTCGGCCTTCTTCAGGTGGTTCGAATCTTTGTCGCCATATTTCGTTTCGTCTGTTGTACGCTTCGGCCTTCTTCAGTTGGTTGGAATGTCAAACTGAACCCTTTATTTTGCTCACTGGGTTAGACTATTCTAGTTACACGTGCCATGTTTTTAATGGATGTTAGTTATCAGTTATCTCCTGTTAATTTCCCTCTCCAAGTTATCCACCGCCTTAACCAGGTATTCAACTCACACTCTTTGGGACCTGTCACTGGATCTAACCAACGCCTTTATCCACTGTGCCATGTCTCCTTGAGAGGCGAATTAACAGGAGATAACTGATAACTGACATCCATTAGACATGACACGTGGAACTAGAACAGTTTACACCAGTGAGCGAAATAAAGGGTTCAGTTCGACATTCCAACCACGTGAAGGAGGCCGGAGCGTACAACGACCGAAACTTAGTAATAAACATGGCGACAAAGATGAGGACAATAGTCCGAATAATGTAAATAGTGTACATAATACCTCATCACAGAAATATAGACAGATACTCTTCCTTTGTTTAAATGTTTATTTCATCCTTTCAAAATATAATTTATTGTTTACATGTTCATTGCCCATCGCTTCGCTGATAGCAGGATGATCAAACTTCAAATCTAAATTAGATTTTTATTATGAAATATATTCAATTTAAATAGAAAATTCAGAGGAATGACTTTTAAGGTCTTCATATTTGTAATTATACATTTTTCCTATTACCAGAGAAAATGGGAAGTTAAACTTCGAGACACGTATGGGTATATGCATGTTTGTATGTGCACATGTAAAATTTAAAAAAAGGTTTTAAAATAAATCTATTACCGAATAATTTCCTTAGAGTTCAATCGAATCATACAATGATTTTATTTTTTAGGTTTTGAAGTATTAAGTTGTTTTTCTCTAATGACTCCATTTTTTTTTTTTTTTTGCTCTGCCAATGTTGTCCAGACTGAGTGGGAGCGGAAGTTATTATTTCAAGCTTTGTCATATTATACGTGTGCGAGTGCTAGTGAGTACTTTAGATGACCTAAGAAAACATACGCATATATATTACATACATATTTTCATACACCTATATATATAGACACATGCAAAATTACACGCGGTATGTGACGGACAGAGAACACTTCATTTATAATATAGATGTTTAGCATTCATTGTTTTTTCTTCTTTTCATTTTTTTTACTTTCTTTCTCTATTTTTCTTTAGTTTTTACTTTTTTATCTCTTTCTTTCTTTTGTTCTTTCCTTTTTGTCTTCATTTTATTTCTTTTTCTTTCATTTTTCTGTTTTTGTTTTTAAATTTAACCCCTTTTACTCTTTTTTTCCCATTACCCCTTTTACTTTCTCTCCATGTTATCATTTTTATCTTTGCTAAATGGAGACAGCTTTCTAAATATGTCCGGTCATACCATTCCATACATTAGACAATAAATTAGCAGAAACGCGATTAGCATCAAGAGTTCCATTCTACTACGACACTATCTGGTTTGATTGGATCGGCACCTCTAGAATATTTGACGTCTTAACAGTCCAGACTTCTGTTCGCCAAATTTTCGAATTTTATTTTTATTTTTACCAAATTATATATTTGTCATCCTTGCCATCAACATTATATTTGTGATTAATTTATGATTATAAGATTTTCAAATAGAGTTTCATTATGAGAAAAGGGGTGTTTGATGATCGGTCTGTGTACTGCGTGCCCAATAAATCCACCGTCAAACATTAAAATTTTGGAAATATTATATTACGAGAATTTCATTTGTATTTGTATAATGCCTTGCTTAGCTGTAGCACAAAAGTACGTGTATAAACCATCGTAGTGACAACTTTATTGTAATGCTTCACCTTAAGGCACAAGTATAATAATAATAATAATAAATAATAATGCTTTCTTATTAACATGATAGTCCAAACAGACCGTAATGTATCTTTAAGATCTTCAAAACATTATCAAAATAAAGGACTTGAAAATCAAAATCTCAAAAATGTATCACTTGAAGAAATAACAATTCCCGTTGAAGCCTTTTGATTAATTGGAAAAAGTTTCGATAGACCCATTGAAGTGATTCCATGTAGACCAAGCCTTAAAGAAATACAAAAATTGTACTCACAAGTACAGCTCACACAGAGCTTTATCCATGTAAAATGTGCGTCATCTTACGATTTTTTTTTTAAAATGCTCAGTGGAAAATGGTATGATGCCATTTCTGACCTTAGATATCTGGTCGGGACCCAGAAAGAAATGAGTATACACCAGAAATTAAAAAAAAATAAAATAAAAAATAAAATAATAATAATATTCACCCAGACAAAACAATCAAAGGTAATCACCCAGACATCGTGATTAAAGACCGCAAAGACAAAACGTGCCTCCCTTATTGATATGGCAGTCCCTCAGGACTTCAATGTATCTTTGAAGGTCTTCAAAAAATGTAGCACAATTCCAGTTGTAGTTGGAGTCCTCGAATTGATTGGAAAAGATTCCAATAGACTGGTTGAAGGGATTCCTGGAAATCCATGCCTTAAAGAACAATAGCAATTGAAATAAAAAAAAAAAGTTATTCTCATCCACGTCCAAAAAGTAAGTCTACTCATTGTATGCAAGAAGAAATATTAACAGATAACACTGGATATCGCCATTAAGACCGATCAGAGAGTGATTTTGAAACAACATGAAGTGGAAAATTTATGAACTTGTCGTAGGACAGAGCATACTGTGGAATAAGGAAACTTTGATACCCATCATAATTAGCGTACTTGAAACTCTTCTGAATTGCCTCGCAACGATGTTGATAAACATGGATACCCAAGAAAGAATCGACGCCATGCAGACTAGAGAATTACTACGCTCAGCTTCAAGACTGAAAGGAATCATAGAGTAGTGAAACATTTTGTCGAGTTCCAATAGAAACCACCAGTTATTATTGTAGTGAAAACTCAAACAGTATAAAATATTAGGTTATATAGAAAGTAGCTATTTACTTGACACCCCACTGAGTCAGGATGTGACACAAGGTCAGTTTTTAAAGTGGGGAGCCCGAATGTTTCCACTCGGGTCACTGGTCTAAACCTGGTCTTAACTGGTCATAGCTTGTCCAAGCTGGTCAGAGCTGGTCTAAGCTAGTCATAGCAGTGATACTTACCAGCTCAGGGACAAGCCCTGTGCCAGGTAAGTATCAGGTTAAATAGAAAGTATTTTGTCATTTTACAAGCGTTTAAATTAACCTTATTTTATTCATATATCTCTCAAAATCTCTATTACATGAAATGATGTCACAATCAAAATATTCAGCTCTTTCTCTCTCTTTCTCTCTCTTTCTCTCTCACTCTCTCACTCACTTTTGGTTCAGATCTCATTATGGCGAATACAACCTACAGTAAATTACTTGAAAAACAAACGAATAATTCCGTTATTATTTACTTTTTCCGTCTTTTTTCAATGTACTCCGTGTGTCAATTCCACGAAGTCGTTCCTCGCAGATTAACTACAGATTCTCGATCAGATTTAAATCAGGATAATTTTCGATCCTGTCTAATACTTTGATTTGCTCACTGGTAAAGCTTTCCAGTGTTTTCGCGCAGCGTTACAAATATTCGTACGCTTCCTTGAAGTAGACATCCATTTATGACCATAGAACAACTAATCGACAGTCGAGACATTAGTGTCTGGGCGTGATAAAAATCTGATGCAATCACGGATGACGCAATATTTTTCAAGTCCAAACAAATTTCATCACACCCCCGCAAAATAGATTTGTATTGCTGCAGACCACTACAAATGACCTAATCTGTGAAAAAAAAAACCCAAAAAACAAAAAAAAAACAGAAATAAGTTACACCCTGTCACTCCAGTGGGTTAAAACTTACCGTATAGTGAAAGAAAGGAATCTAAAGCAGTTGTTTTAATTAATTTGCACAAGGATGTACATATATAGGTTCTGGCAATTTAGGGACAATTTTCAAATCTCGTCCTGAAAACCGCTGAAACTATATGCAGCATTGAATAAATAAAAGAAATAAAGAATATCTGACAGTAGTGACCAAACTTGACACCCACACACTTGATGCTTATGCTGCATTAAAAAGCATGTTAGAGAAAATTTTCAGAACAGGAATAATCCGATCATATGCATTATAGAGCTATAAAAATATAAGAATTTCTGCGTGGTTAAAAAACGAAAATAATTTTGATACAGACAAATAATAAAATGAAAAATACATATATATTTTTAGAACATTGGTAATTACTTTGTGAAAAATATTCCCGTTTATATTCTTTTTTAACATGCAATACGCCACTTGTAGATACAGTAGCAGAAAATTGTCCGTCATCAAATATTTTAACACTGGTTCTGATTTATTGTCAAAGAACATTATAAGTTTCCCGTTGAATTCGGTAATGGAAACATTTCCGTTTTGGTTAAATTTATTGGTTCATACTAGATGCTACGTAAAAAATCCGGGGAATTTTAACAGACTGATCAGTCAGTACATCTATCAAGTTACCCAGCGTCTTCTGTGTTTCTCAATATCACTCCATCTGGAAATTAAAAAAAAAACATATTCTCTTCTCTATGGAAGACATTTCGCGTCCTAAATTCCCTATTTTTTCGGATAGTACGCGCTAAATTACTACTGATCTTCTACTGTCTGGTCGGAATTTTTCCCCGTCGGTGTCAAAAATCTACTTTCGAAAACTGGTGCAATCACCGAAATGTATAGGTTGATTTCTAAAATCTTTTTTAATAATGCTCACCCAATACAAGGCTCAAGAGACACTCAAGTTATAAGCTTACTGTGAGGACTTATATTAGCGAAGGAAAAAACCAGTGTTAGGAATATACAGCTAAAACACTCTTTTTTTATACAGCTGAATCAGAAAACCAATCCTAAAAAAGCAAGGCAAAAAGCTCTACTCCTATTCAAAAGAGAGGTTCGGAAAGTGAACCCGACGATAGGCAAACTTATCTACTCCTGTTGATGGAGGAGAGAACAAAAATGAAATAAATAGTGAATAAAATTTCCAGAGTTCAGGCGCTGTCTTTCCTGGCTGTTTGCAAGATGATCAAATTTCAATTCTTGTTTGTCGATTTAAACGATTATATTTAGAAATTAGATTCAGTTTAAATACAGGTGTCATAACAATGACTTCAATATGCCAGTTTCACGTGTGCAACAAAAGAACTAAGAACATGGGACTGAAAGGGAACGACAAGAAGACCAACTAAGATTTATAGCAAAACCCCAAAAAGTTTTAATATAATTTTGAGTTAGTCGTTAAAACAACAAAGGTTTACCAACAAGAAGTTAAAAATACTTCGAAGTAACTTTAGTCTATAATTGCTGTGTTTTGGCCGTATAGTTTGCTTTTCTGATAAGCGAATGGCAGTAATTGACTTCACTGAAATAAATGTGTACAACAATTGACTTTGCCAGCCAACTCGGTTACTTTTGGCACCAACCAACGAGTACCCAGATGTAAGACTTCCACTTTTAAGGCCATCTGACAACAATGAATGATGTCTTAAATGACCCAGAACTTGAAGAAGTTTCATTCATAAAAAATGTCTTAAGATTCTCTTAACAGCCAGCTTTTTACTTAGAAATGTTACCCATGGGTTGTTCCCAAATAGAAAGAGAAAATAATTCTCACGACACAAATACACGTTTCAATTTCATTCAAAAGGTAGGTTTATATATACATTTGATTGTGATTTAATTACTTTAATTTAATGCAGAATTAAAAAAAAATACACTTTGAATATTATTTTATTTATTACCAAATAATTTTAGAAAACTTCATGAAATCTCATAATTACCTGATTATCAGTTGAATTCTGTGTAAGAGGTTGTGCATTGTATGGCACAAGGAGATTTTAGTTACTCACGCACGACACAGGCATACTCACATACATTATATATGTTCATGCAAAGTCATGCGCAATGCGGGACCGATAGAGAATGAGCACTTCTTTATAATAATAGATTCTGAGGTACAATATCTTTGAAACATCAATCTGATGGCTCTTTACATTGTCTCTATTCTATCTATACCAATTTTCTGCAACTGACCAATTATAACATTGCAAAAATGATTCATCATTTTTTAAATATGTCGAAAAAAATATCTGTTTCAGTAGCAATGGAAAGTTATCCTTGGATATAATGAATTCTTCTTTTAATCTGAACCGACCCTGAGGAGATAGAGTACTCACATTAAACTTCCTAAGAAAATATATGTGTTTCATATTAAAAATTTTGCTATAAATTCTTCATCTTTATTCGTAACATTTTCTAACACAGCGTGACTATCTACATAAGAAAAAGAACAGATGTATAAAGGATTGGCACATCAGAACCATGTGGATAGAAGATTAGAACAAAAGATTCCTTTTGTTGTATTCTTGATTCTTACGGGATCTATAATAGTAAACGTTCTCTCAAATACAGCTAACTTTTCGTCATTTGTTCATAGATTTAGTTCCTAGTTGCAAATAAATTTGACACTCAGTGGGAAGAAAAGCATTTTTCATCTGATTTCCATGCTTGACACTGAACAATAAAATTATTTTTCGATTATGTCGGTGTGTAGTTTCTATTGGTTTCTGTTTTTCACTATAATTTTTCAGATATACCGGGTGTAACAGCAAAATTTCCCAAATCGTGTAACAGCAAAAGTTTCCATTCCACAAAATGTATAGTACCTAAAATAAACAAACAAAAAAAAAATTAAACTAATTGAGTTTCTATTTTCCAGGTTTCAGATAAGCCGTCTAACCGTATTGACACCATTTTTTTTATAAAAATCATTTTTCATAAAAATCCTTCGAGGTATTCAGCTAGAAAGAGAACAAGTTAAAATTGTTTGGTATCAGAACCACTGTCCTCCCGAATAAACAATGGTGAGAGGAAAATGATCATTCAGGCCCTCAGTAATGGTATCAACATAGATACACTGACTTCCATCTGCAACGTCCATTAAAGAACCACAAAGATAACGGTGACTAAGTTTAAAAAGAGGGAACAGCAGAGAGGAAAACTGAATCAGGAGGTTACAACAGGAAGAAGCATCATCATTTCAACTTAGAACGAAAGCGATCTATTAGAAAAGATCCAACTCAATCCATAAAAAGTTTGGCCCGTGAGAGATGAGTTTCCAAAGTGCAATGAAAAAAACTTGAAAATGAAATCGTACGTGAAACATGCGAGGCAACTTTTTGCTCCAGGACAGAAAATTAGAAGGTTAGAGAGGGCGAAGATCATCTTGAATAAGTTATAAAATGACCCTGGAATAATATATATATTTGAACTTTATTTCAATCCTTCATGAGTTTTCGATCCTTAGCTATGATTAATTAATAATGAACATGTCATTTTCGTTTATGATCGATATCATCACGATTCTTCTGTTAAGCTCGGAGAGTAATTATACATTCTTATTGTTCAAGTAGTGTCCAATAGTGTTATAAAAACCTTGGAGAATTCCAGCAAGATATCTATAATCGTTTTAAAGATACACCGGTTCAAAGCTTAATCAAACAATTAGACAATTTTGCTGTTACACGATTTGGACAATTTTGCTGTTAGATAACAAATAAAAACAAAAAATTAGATCTAATCACCCAAGCCACAGAAACGTTAATATGATCGCTAAGTGCAGAAACATATTATAAATTGTCTGTAAAATTATAAAATCAATACATATCAAGATGTCTTTAACCAAACACTAATGCTTTAGGAGACATCAATGCTTTATGAGACAACAGTGCTTCATAAGATATCAGACATTGTATCAGATAGTGACACACCGGATATGTCAAACTGCGAAATATGTTACTGTTTATTATTGTTTCATCTGAAGCAAGGCGATAAAGTCACTAAAATGCAAGGGGTTGCTTAGTATGAAAGAAATCGAGTGGGCATTAACGACCAGGATTCACTTCTTAATGGAATCATTTATTATTGTTTACCATTTTAGGTATATTCGAACGGATTTATAAAATAAATTTGTTTCAACATTGATTTAATATTCGAAATACTGAATTTAAATAACCACTTTAATTCAAATAAATTATCCCTATTCACCACATTAATCTATTTGAAAAATAAGAAAGTGCTTCAAAAATTAATGTTGTTTGAATAAGAGAAATACTTTTTACTTTTGAATTTCGCATCTGAAAATACCACAAAAATCATTTTTAATAAGTTAAACATTTTCCAATGTTTACCCAGCAAGAAGGAAAATAGAGTGAGCGAACTGAGTTCCAATTCAGACACAGACTGTTTTGTGTTCACATCAGAGAAATTCAGAAAAACACATTTCATTAGGTAGCTGTACTAGATATCTTAAATGACTCGTCACTGGCTTGTCACGATAGTTGACAGAGAAGAATCCAGATGACTGAGCAACTTGACAGACATATCTTCCACAAGTACATGACATTTACTTCAAGTGGAATGTTCATTGTTGGTTTGTTGTTTCACATTTTCTCTGTTTTTATCGAAGAAAACGTTGACTTATATTTCGTACGCATGTTTTATATGGGGGCGTACACGGAAACGCGAATCTCCGGCCCATTATCCCATCCCGCCTTGTGAGACTGAAACTAAATCATCTGAGTATCCTGTCCTTAATCTCGATTGAAAAGTTGCCACTATTAACAAAGAAATTGATTACGTTGGTATTCCGATTTTTAAACATGCCCAGTTTTAATTTGATTTTGAATACGTTGTCCATTAGCCACTTGTGAAGAGCCCAAAAAATTTATCCATTCCAGCTTTTTTTTTTTTTCATGATCATTCGAAAAAGGGGTTTGCAAAGAAAGCCTGAAAAGTTATTTTTAAAATTTTTAATTTTTTTATCTGTCATTGTTTTTTTTCTCTTTATTCAGCCGTTGAGAAAGATATGAACAGATTAGCAGTGATACGGCTTCTCAACATCTGAGTGAAGAGATCTGGCAGACACTGTTGTCTTCCTTAGCGAGTCACTCAATCACAGATGGGCACGCGCTTAACACATTCGCTTGTTGAAAGAATAAACGCTACTTTAGCGCGAATCGATTGCTATGGATTCATTGCAAAATGCCACATCATTATTTGATTTGATAAGCTTAGTATCATTATGGAAAATTCAAGCATGTGTCCAGCCTATTAATTTGGACTTCTTTATATATACGCAATGGGACAACATGAAGGGGAAAAAGAAAACAAAAAGAGACTGAGGCCACTTGACGCAACAGATTCACGCTGACGGATTGCATTATAGAGTTGTTCAACATCGGTATATTATTTTTCCTAAGTTTCGTTTTATTTAATCTATGATAATTCTTTTCTCAAGTGAATTTCAAAATCGTTTTTATTGCCCACTGTAATGCTACGTGCCAAGAGCAATGAAACAACATCTAGTACTTAGAACAATCTATAGATTATATAAATATATATATATATATTTAGAAGAAAATATATTGAAAAGTACGAATATCAAGATGCGTTTTACTGGCTTTCTGAAATCTATAATGAAGCATTTTGAAGGATTTTCCGAGGTGTGGAGAAGAATTCAGTAGATTATTAACTACATAAAGGAAGGATTTTTCAATAGCAGAGTATTAGTATTTTGTATACGAACGTTCAGCTAATAAAATGGAGAGCCACTTAAAGTTGAGGTTCATTTAATGTTGTGCGTGATATAAATGTAATAGGAAGTTGTAGGAAGTGAAGACTGTAGTCAGATTCTTCAGGTATGTAATAAATATCCAGAATCCGTTTCCTTCTACCAAAAGAGTAGCAGTATAAACTTGGGTCAAACAGTCCAACAACACATGTCTCCTGTTCGCTATGGTCGTTTAATAACTATTTTCTTATATATTTCAGCATATATTTTTATAGAGAGACATTTCAAATTTGCATAAAAGAAAGAGGTTCTCGTTTTATCCTAATCCGATCTTTTTTTTTTTTAACTTTTTCTATGGATAAAACTATTTCCTTTTTTTGAAAATATTTTACAAGCGAGACACGTCAAAATCCACTTTCGTCCAAGAGGTAAGTCATTTTCACTAGTCTTACAAAGACTGTATGTGTAAAGAGAAAAGAAAATGATAGACGCTTGTCATGAAGATTATATTTTTTACAGAAGACTGCTTGTGTCTGTTTCAAAGATTAACAGATATTAAGAAAACATTTTTGAGTAAAACTTCCTCCTTACAAATAGAATGCGGAGGAAATGAGGATTCGACTGTGTGGCATGTACTGTTCAAAATGTAAAGGAACTCGTGGAAATAAGAATGGAGCTTATCTGATCATTTTCCATGGAAAAATATCGATACTCTAGTGATAAGTTTGCGAGTTTACAGAGAGGAGAATAAGACTCTCACTATAAGAACATGTAACTGATTTGGGAAAACAAGCGGAAATTGCTCGTAAAAGCCGCGGTAAAGTTGGAAACACAGTTGTGTGAAGTTTGTTTTGATAAAGAACGGAACTACTGCTCAAACATTTTTGAGTTGTGTTTGCTCAAATATGATATTTAAATGTTTTTGAATTTCGTTTGTGATGACATATAACTATTTAAGCGTCGGGGATGCTGTAAATATTGATACATAGATATATTTAACACCACGTTAATATTTTCAGAAAGGAATTTGAATTTTATGAAAGTATGCGTTAGTTGTTGCTGGGTTAGTTTATAAACTACTAAAGATAGCGGACGTAAACTGAAGTTGTAGATTTGTTTAGATTACTCTTACACTGTGGCATTTTGGTAAAGACTACCAAACGTAAAACTTTATAAAAAATTATAATTTTTCATTTTAAAATTGTATTTAAAAAGAACTATTAGCATAATGCGATTCAAACTGGGCTTTTTGTAATACATTATTTTGTTGTCAGTTATGTGAATAAAGATTAACAGAATGGTTTTGTTATTTACAAATGAGATCAATATTTTTTTTCATCAATTCAGGAAGGAAGCAAAAATACAGGTTGGTGGTTCGAAAGGGGTGCGTATAAGAAAAAGGGCAAAAGAATAAGCTGATATTTTCCATTATTTTTAGGAATAATATCGTTTTACATAAACAAAAAACGAATTTCATTCATGTATATTGGTTCTTAATTGTTCCACATCATAGATTCGATATATCGTTTTCATAAGCCTGTCTTACCCTGAATATTTTTTTTTAATTCGTCCTCTTAAAGAATTTAATGATTAATTTAATATTCTGGTTAGAATTACGATGGGATGATTTATACGCTGTTAGGTAACTGCCTATAATTGCTATTACTTCAGCTTATTTGCAGTTAACTAGGATTTTAATTAATTAATGATTGAGTAGATTTTTAAATCATTTAATCAACAAAATAAATCAGATAAGATGCTGTATTTAACCGTTAATCTTCATCACCATCACTTGTTAATCCATAATAGTTCGTTGTATGATCATATTTTCTCTTTTACCAACTGTCAGAAAATTCATAATCAATTATTTGTTTTCTGAAGGTTTCGATTGATTACCTAGGTTTTGAAAATATACCAAACAAAATGAATTTTATTATACAAGCATGCGCGTGTTTGAAAAACTGTTCAGAAGATGTTCTTGTTCTGCTCGCATATAAAAGGTCCTCTCTTTTTTAAAATGAGAATATCATCTCCATAATAATTATATATATATATATATATATATATATATATATATATATATATATATATATATTATAAATATTGGTTTAAGAAGTAACCCATGGAAACTCTCAATATCAGTGATAGAACTAAAACATTTGATTGTCATGGATATGAGTTTGTGACTGTGCGCACAAGATATGTATAGTTGTCTATGATATGAGAGTTTCACCCAAACACACAGAAGTAGATGGGCTTTTCCGAAATATAAACATTATATCAAGACAAGTAGAACTAGGACATTGGCAAATTTTCAAAAAGTAAAACAGTTTTTAATGATTGCAAAAATTATTAATTCTTAGGATTTAATGCTCATATCCACACAATTTACTAGGTATGTGTTTATATATA